>WEKX01026248.1:120692-144529 GCA_013390025.1 Pitta sordida
CCCCCCCCACCCCGCCCCGTGAATTTAAACCAAAATGTAAACAAAAATCAGTATCTGGAGAAGGACTGGGACAGGGATGCTACTAGAGCAGAATAACAGATGAATAGGACCAGCGACAGGTCTTAAAATCACAGTTTTGAGCCAACAGTGATAGTCTTTCACTGCTGAGAGCCAAATCAGCTACCAAAATTCCAGTGCTGCATGATCTTCTACATGTTGTTTGTACTGGCCACTACCAGCACCACCCATTCTGGGAGCGGCAGCAGGGTGAGGGCTGGATACCACAAGTGTTTCTTTTCACAGTGAGACACCTGCTCTCACTGGCCGCAGTGCAGGGCTTGCCCCCCCAGTCCCAGAGGTGAGACAGCTGGGCTGATGTCCTGGGGGTGGCCCTGGCATTGCATTGTTTCCATTGAAACAGGCAGTGAGTGGGCGCCAGGGGCTGCCCAGGTGCTGTCGCTGCTCGTCCCCTCCCCACTTGCAAGCGAAACGAGGCGAGGCACCCGTTTGCAAGCACAGCGCTGGCTTCACACTGGAAAGTTAGGCTTGCATTCCCTTCTGGCTGTTGAGCTGGGCATTAGGCTCATACCATACATTTTAAGTGGGACCCTCAGAGGGCCTGCTTGCCCATTGACCGTGCCAGCAGTGTTCCAACGGCGATGGGCTGGCCGGGCATAGCCAGCCGCTTGCCCTCTTCTGCCTGAGCAGAGGGGGGACCTGGCCAGCGGGGGGTCCTGGGGGGTCAAGTGTGGCACAAGCTCTGTTTAAACATGCGCTTGTGGGGTCCCGGAGGCGTGCAGATCCTCCCCTATCCCCCTCGTGGATGATTTACACAATACTTACACACACTTCGGGTAGACGTGGCGTCCGAGACTAGACACCACGGAGTATGAGAAGACCAGGTCTACCCATATGGAGTCACCGGTACAGCGGCACGGACAGCTCCCTGAACCAGCATCCCTGGCTGAGTGGAAAAGGGTTTTTTCCCGGCACGGGGTGGCCATGGGCGCTGGGAAGCACCAACACAAACACCGACACGCTGCAGGGTGGTGCCAAAACAGCACTGGAGCGCACTGGGGCTGAGAGGGGCATTGCAAGGGGGCGGGGCAAATTTGCATATTAATGAGCTGCCTTTCTATGCAGATGGAGAGCTTCACGGGGCAGGGGGGAGAGACCAGATCCACGGTACTGCAATAGAAGAGGGTCAACTGTATTACCTTAACAGGAGTAAAGATTCAATACATAGGAAGACCTCAACTACAAAAAGCATATTTATGAAAGCAATGATTTGTACTTAGTGGTTAAACTAAGCTTTGATATTAAATGTATAGAAACAGGAGGGGCAAAACAAAGCTATGATATTCAGCACAGGTGTTATTACCCACAATCACCCTGTGAAAATACCAATTTCTATTGCATGTGAAAAGTACTATTTTTGTGATTCACACACAAAAAACATCTCCTAGGCAAATAATATCAAAGGTCAAATCTGGTCTACAGGAGTAACACTGCATCTCTTCACCCAACATCCCAATGGCTAAACTTAACAAGAGGAAGAAGGAGTTCCTAAGTCAGGTTTCTTGGTGCCCAAGCTTTGCACAACTGCCAAGAGCAAGGTGAATTGCTACAGGTGAATTAAAATCTCAAATCAAAACCCCCTTTACCTCAGTGGGCTCTCTCACCTTGCCAAGTGCTGCTGGCAGGACTATGCACAAGCTGTTTTTGAACTGACCACCCCTGTGCTTTCTTGCCTGACCAGATCAAGACTTGCTGCTGACCTGCTTCAAAAATAAGACCAACAGCCTGAGTTGCAGCATTCCCTCTGTAGCTTTCAACCAGAGAACTCAGTTTTCATTATACCTCCAGGACCAGCTAATTTTACATGAAAAAAGACAGTGAACTCATGACATGTAATTGAGCCCTGCCCATTGCCCTGCCTCTCCAGGAACAGGATGCCGACTGGCCGCATGGCTCACAGTCCCTTCCCTTCGCCAAGTGAGATGGGATAGGATGGGACCGGGACGGGTCGCGCTGCTCGCAGCTTCCTTCCCGGCTCCCTCCCTTTGCCAAAGCAGGATGGGATGGGATGGGACAAGACCAGGACACCTCAACTATTAAACTAACACTTTTCTCTTCCCCCTCTTCTTTTTTTTACATTTTTTTCCCTGGCCTTGGCAACTGGGCTCATGGCAACAACAAGAGTTCGAGCCCCGGCGTGGCACAAGTGCCCGTCCACCCCACCCCAGCTTGGTGCGGGTGGGTGCCTGCCCACCCTGGCTCAGCACAGCACGGGCAGCTGCCTGCCCAGCCCCAGAGGATGGGAGAAAGGTGCCTCCTGCTCCTGCTCCCATGCACAGACACAGACAATGGCAGCCCCCTCCTGCAGCCCAGCAGAGAACAAGGCCAGCTGTGCAAAACTATATGTTTACATTAAATGCATCCTGGCCAGGCCCTCTCCCCTCACCCCCCCCCCCCCGTGGCTCCTGGGTGGGGCTTATCTACATATTCATGAGATCATTTACATATTAACGAGCCGTCTGCCTTTGTAGTATTTTCTGCACCTTTGTGCAGCACCACTTTCCGCTGAAAAATGAATAGTGAAGTACTGAAACCATGGAGATGCAGACCACGGGTAAGTGGGGGTCTTCTGTACTGCAATTAAAACAGTCAAACAAAAGGAGGTAACACTCCTGCCAAAACTTTAGAATAGCCTTGAAGGATTGAAGGAAATGTCAATCTCTCTTTTTCTTTACCTGGGGACACACATCATGACAAGTTTCATATGCAAGGAAACACACTGTGTCAGAAAACAGTGGTTTTGTTTTTACCGATAATCTAATAATAAAGAGTATTTTTTTAGATATCCCCTCTGAGGAAAACGATGTGTATGCTGGAAGAGGCCTTTAGAAAAATGTGAAAGTTAACCCTTTTATCTAAAAAACAAAATAAACCTCACCAGAATTACAGTACCTCAAGCCATCTGCTCAATCTAGTACCTCATTTTTACACCCTAATACAACACAGCTTTCAACTTCACAGCTCCGGGACCTATGCATAACCTGCAGTTCTCCCACAAGCCCTTGTTTCTAAATTAGAGATTTCAAGATAGCTTCCTTCAATAACTGCAGATAGCATTTGAACTTGTCAGCTTCTTGGCCCAGGAAGAACTCACAGGTCCAGAGCTAGGTTTCCCAGCTAACCCAAGAGCCCAGATATAATTTTTTAAAAGACACAGAGAGGCACAGATCCTAGACTTAGTAATTTCCAAGTATTTTATCTCCTGTCTAATTTCAAACATGAGGAGAACATTCTTGTCATGTCTAATACCATGAGCTAAGGTGCCCAGATTTAATCATACTAAAACCAAACACATTAGGGAAGAGAAGCAAGTTTCCTTAATAAGCTATGACGGAATGAATGTCATTAAAAATAAGTTCAAAGACCTTTAGTGTTATGAAGTTTCCAAACTTTACAGTAATGTGTATTAAGTCAGAATTTCAGCTCTGTACACTGCCTCAAATCCATTTTCTATAACTGAATGCAAGTTTCCCAGTAACAGAAATACAGTACTAGCTTATTTGGATAATGGGTGCAGGTTGGTATCTTTTACAGCAACTGGTACAGTGAACCATGTTCACTTTAACGGCTGCTAAAAGCAAAATACCAGCCTTCTGTGCTGAAAGAATAAAAGCACAATAAATGTTTCAGCTTTGGCTTCAAAAGACAAGAAAAAGGAATAACTTTACTAATACAGTCATGCTCTTAAGAATGCAGCATGAAATTCCTCTTGCCAGTTCCTCCCCATTTTTCCAGCCTGACTCCTTCAACTTACTTTATCCTGCTCTCCTGCTGCTGTATTTCAGCAAGACTGACCCAGAAATTCAACAGTTGCCCTTGTGTGCAACAAAGAGCAAAACTCAGCAAGATTAACAACCAGTTTTACTCAAAATCTCTACACTGAGCCAAGGCAACTACTCAGGTTACCCAAGACACTCAGTACTGATTGAATGCTATATGACACAAGCAGACAAGTATTTTCAAAAAACTAAAACAGAAGCACATTAAACAAGACCTTAGGTCTGGCACAAACTGCTTGTTCTTGTGTTGCTTTAGGCTTGATACAAAACATCCCAAAAAATAAACCAGACCCCTCTTGTACCCCAAATGGTCAATTTATTATTCATATATTCTCTCTTACCAAACATGGACAGTTTCACAGATAGGACATTGCCAATGACTCATGCTACAAACAAGGATTTTAAGATTCCTCTTGAAGTCATGCAAACATCCACCTTTTGAAAAGGCATGTAAATGCAAAGTACAGAGCAAAGAACAATATACCCCCCTCCACTGCTAATAAGCCTGTAAAATACAATCTACGTAATTGGATATAAGCTCTGAGAGACATACATAAGTATCTATCTGTATACTTATGTAAGTATAGACTTACAGAAGTGTAAGTAGTATTTAAGTATAAGGCAAGGAGAGATTTAAAAATTCTTTGTTTTCACCTTTTACTTCTTTGCCTTCACAATGTATAAGCTATTTCTTGGAAGTTTTTTCCAGGTTTAAAAATTGCCTCCTGATTCCTAAAGGACAAAACCTCCATACCAGCACACATTTGTCTGACGGAGTGCAAAGAGACAAGACAAATAATTCTATTTCATACCTATAATCACTTGCACTCACAATTTATGATTTCAAAGACACCTTTCATATCCACGTACCTCCAAATTAATTTTGTGTTTACTTGACTTCAGTAGAGGTTACCATTATGAGCTCAAAACTGTAACATAGCTTACCCGGGCCACGGTCCTGCATGCAACATTACATAGCACTCAGATCTCTGCCCAGAAGTATTTCAGATCACTAAATATAAAGACTGTAAACTAGACAGTTTATGCATGTAACGTGACACAATCCTTAACGCAACACTAGACGCAAGTGCAATGTCCTTAGCTCTTCACAAGCTACAAACGCGTAATTAATCGGTGTCTGGAAAATCGGTCTATACCAGAGACTTTCACTGTGTCCCAGCAAAACTACACCACAACTATCGTAAAAAATGGTTATCCCAGAAATCACATCAATGCTAGAAGAGAAATATTCGAATTTTTCTCCCTCTTCAATAAAGGTATTCAAGACACAAATTATAAAAATGACTATGTTCAGTTCCTCTGTATTATTACAGATAGCAGCATTAAACAAAAAAATAAATCAGAAGCAAGTATGCTAATTTGCCAGTAATTTAAGACCAAGTCACGTAAATTTATGTAAATTTTGAGCAGTTACTACTGTATCACCTCAAAAACTACTTAATTTAGGTCTTCAGTGTTCTCCCCACATCTTCTCCTCTGTATGTTACAGCTCTGATCAAAGATATCTAAAGCGCTATAAAGAATATGCTCCTACATTATTTCATATGCCAGTGATACAGTTGCCAGGTGAAAAAATAAAACAAAAGCCTGGACATGTTTTTCACAGCTAGACAGACACTTACATTCATTTTTATTTTCAAATTTAAACACAATATATGGAAGTAACTTGGAACTGCAGTTTTCACACTTTTCTTACTTACTTGAATTATACATGATTGTGTTCACTAAAAGCCTTTTTAACTGTCTTGGTTTTAATCTGCATGCCTGCCTATGAGGACTTTTCCAAAACATTAATTGCTATCCTCAGAAGAGCACCAAGAAACTTGGAGTGTGCCACTTTTTCACTTCTCTTCGTCAATTCTTTTATTAGCTCTTTAAGATTCTTCCTTGATTTCTTCCTCAGCTTTTATGATCAAGTAACTCGCCTGGTGGATGAGAGGAAGGCTGTGGATGTGGTGTACCTGGTCTTCGGTAAAGCATTCAACACAGTCTCCCACGATACACTCCTGGGGAAGATGGAGCAAGGAGCTTTCATAGGAATATTCTCTGTCGGGTCAGGAACTGGTTGGATGATCAAGCTCAGAGAGTGGTGGTAAATGGTGTCACATCTAGTTGGCAACCGGTTACTAGTGGTGTTCCCCAAGGGTCGGTGTTGGGTCTGGTCCTGTTTAATAGCTTTATTGATGATGGGATTGAGCCCATGATGAGCAAATTTGCAGATGACACCAAGCTTGGAGCATGTGTTGAAATGTTAGAGGGTAGGAGGACCCTGCAGAGGGACCTGGACAGACTGGAGAGATGGGCAGACTTCAGTAGGATGCGTTTTAACAAGTCTAAATGCCGAGTTCTGCATTTTGGTTATAACATCCCCAAGCAGAACTACAGGCTGGGGATGGAATACTTAGAGAGTGGTCAGGTGGAAAGAGACTTGGGGCTATTAGTGGACAGCAAACTCAACATGAGCCAGCAGNGGATGTTAGATGTTAGGTTTAGTTGGATTATAGGTTGGACTAGATGGCCTTTAAGGTCTTTTCCAACTTTATCAATACTGTGATACCTTTGTCTTCTACCAAACAATTCCTGCAGCTTTTGACAGACATCTCACCACAGTGGTGCAACAGCTAATCCAAAAAAAAGCCTCAACCCCAAGCCCAACATATACATGCTCCCTCATAAATAAAGGCTGGATCTAGACTAGACAAGGTTTGCTGTTGTATTCTATACATAAAGCAAGCTCTCCTTTCTGCAGCTGCAGCCGAAGTAAACTTCAGTCAGTATCAACAATCCCTCCAGCATTAAAAGTTTCATGGTAGTCTTCCTGAATCAACAACAATTTCAAAAACAGGCTAAGGAGCTACATCCTTAACTACTACAGTCATACCTCCCGTATTCACGCTTCTGGATTCACGTATTTGCGGCACACCCCGCCTCCCCGCCCTTGAATAGCATTCGCGTATTCACGGAGCTTCTGGGTTTGCACATTTGCATTTCTTCCTCCATGAACAGTATGCACGGATCGGGCGATTCGCAGGACCCCCAGGAGACCCATAATCCACAAATTTTGAGGTATGACTGTATATAGGTAAAACTTTTCAAATTCTGCTTCACCATCTTTAAGAGAGTTATTTTTGTTGGTAACAAAGTAATCCTTATGTACAAAGTTTTTAGACTACTCCTGAACTGAACCATCCTTTCTGATCTAAGGGCTCACGTGTTCTTGTGCTCCAAACAGGATGCAGGCCTCTGATGCAGGAGCTCATGGTGAAGACCAGGGTGAAGCAGCTCTCCCCTTGCAGCCCATGAAGGGCCATGAGGGTGCAGAGATCCACCTGCAGCCCATGGATGAGACCCATACCAGAGTGGGTGGATGCTGGAAGGAGGCTGTGACCCCCTGGGAAGCCCATGCTGGAGCACACTCCTGGAAGGAACCTCGGGATCCACAGAGAGAGGAGCCCATGCTGGAGAAGGTTTCCTAGCAGGACTTGCAAACCTGTGGGGGACATACACTGGTGCAGGCAGCTCTTGAAGGACAGCAACCCACAGAAAGGGACCCCCATTGGAGCAGTTAATGAAGAACAGGCAGAAACAGCCCGTGATGAACTTGTAATGCCCATTCCCCACCTCCCTGCGCTGGCGGTGGAGAGGAGGTAGTGCCTGGGAAGGAGAAGGGCAGGGGCGCTTTTAGGATTTGTTTTACTTCCCAATAACTGGCTCTGATTTTGACTGGTGATAAAATCAATTAATTTGCCCAAGTCTAGTCTGTTTTGCCCATGATGGTAGTCAATGAGAGATCTGTCCCTGTCCTTGTCTCAAGTCATAAGATTTTCATTGTATTTTTCTTCCCCTTGTCTACTTGTGGAGGGGAGTGATGGAGAGGCTTTAGTAGGTACCTGACATCCAGCCAGGGTCAAACCAACACAATAAAAAAAAGGACCTTGAGTAGTCCCATACTCTCTCTGTCTCAAACCATATATATGATACAACCTGCAGAAAAACCCGAACTGAAACAAGCAAAAAACCCAAAAACAACCACCAAACAAAGCCCAACCAAACCCCCACAAGCTCTGAAGGACAATGCATACAAAGATACACTTCTTGAATCAGTCAGGAAGATGCAGAAAAGGAAAATGAGGCAGGACAAGCCATGAAAAATCTGTGCCAGATACCCAACATGTCAAGCAGAAGACAGAATAATACACCTTGTTTTCTTAAAAAGGAAAAAAACCCTAAACCCACCAACAGCAGCAGGAAGCCATATCCAATGCAATTCAGAAAGAACCAAGACAGAAGACTGGAAACTCTGAAATACGTTGGCCCAGTTTAGAGCCCTTAATGATCCTGCAAGAACAGTTCTTATATGTAACTGCTTTACCAAAAGCTCTCACCAGTCATCAAGACTTTAACTAAATCCAACCTCATAAGCTAAACCACCATGATCCTACTGATCTCCACCAAGAAGACCTTGACATGTTTGCTTCAGACATAGCATGACCTCGACCAGAACCCACAGGGCCTCTGAACCACAGCACAAATCCCCCACCATGATAGCACCACTCAGGGCACCACAACATACACTTTCATACTGACCTGTTAAGACACAAACAGGAGTTTTCATCTGCAATAATATTTTCATATGGAGTTTTCCCAAGCTCTCAGAAGGCGGCAGTTCTTATCAATAATTCTAAAACAACATTAACATGCTGCTAACCAGCGTATAACAATTCTGGCTAGAATCTCTCCCCAACAGCTTGCTAATTTTACAGCATCTTCCATCTTGTTACTTTTGCAAGTGCTCAACTGATCAAGGCAATGCAGTTTGCCACTTCAATTTATAAATAAAGATGATGGTCACACCAATTCATCTTGCAAAGAGTCTGATATTTTCAGGCTTTCAAATATACCACAAGAGCACCGCTTAAATACTGAAAAGCTTCCTCCTATATTCATCTTCACACTAATGTTTCGTTCTGAAGCGACATAAAATACAACTATCAAGGACTGCTGCAGCTACTCACATTCATTTCCTGCATGTGACAAAGTCCCAACCTGTGAAAGCCGCCCTCTCTCTATATTCTTACTTTCCTTTAAATCAGGTGTACATTAGATGCACAGATAGATGTGCTGGTGATCTTGAGTCCTGCTATGGTGTAACGCTGCAAACACTGTTAGCAATGAACAGTACAGCTCTCATATATTCATTCCAGATGCCTAAATATTCACAAGACACATGTACTCACTTCCACAGCCAGTGCAAAAAAGAATGAGAACTTTTGCACTGAAGTCTAGAAAGGGATTTGTATGTAATTTTTATGGTTCTACTAAGAAACCTGAAATGTTACAGCCCTAACTTACAGTAAAGAATTTATACCTCACAAAATGTTAGTTCTTAAATTTAGAGTAATTTTCACCAAACTTCTCATCAGTTTTGACCTCTAATGACTCCAACAGGCACCTCTCACACAGAAGTGAAACAATTCAGTTTAATTTTGCAAGAGTTAAAATTGACACACAGCCCTAACAGCCACATTTAAATCCTTCTTCTTCTTGATTAAACTCGCACCATTAAGTTTTAATGCTAAGCCTGCATTAGAATCTAACAAAATCAATTTAATTACTGAAACATAACATTTTTGATTTTATACTACTCTTATTAGTGACGGCATCCTAGCAAAGGCACACTTTCAGTGATAAAAAACCTCTTCCAAAATTATTCTTGAAAAAAGAACTGTAAGAGAACAGTCTGTTTGCTTAAGAAAATGCAAACATTCTAAAAAAGCATTTTCAATTGTACAGTGAGAAGTTTATCCTTTGGCTACCCAGAAGAAAGTAGAGCCTTTTCCCATGAAATTATTACCATGAAAAGATGAAAAACTAACAGCTAACAAAGCACAAAATATTTCCTATAACCCTTTTTTTCCCCCTAATTCAGTCCTCCAAACTCTATATAAAACTTCCTGGTGATAATCTCCACTGCTGTAAGGCTAGAAGAGCTTGCAAATTTACATATAAAATTAAGTTTAAATTACAGAGCAAAACAGGGTGAACTAAGGTCACACCAGCAGCCTTAGTTCTGAACTCTAATCCACATTAAGACATCGTCCAACCCTAAACACTAAGAACAACAAAAAGCCAAGTTACATCAGATGCAAATTAAAAATACAAAATACAAGTTTCTGAGTTCCCATATGGCTGAAATCGTATTAGTAATACAGTCAATACCTCCAAGTTTGCAAGGACCGAGTCTCCCAAGTGTCTCACGAACTCTCTAATCCACAAACACATGCGGGTCATTAATATGCACACAGGCCATGCCCATCGCTCCACCCCCTGCCACTCTGGAGTGCTGGGGAGCATTTTCCACTCCTCCCCATAGGCTCTCACAGCACAGGGGAGCAAAGGGAACTGTTTCTGGGCCCTCCCTGCCTGCGGAGGCCTCTGGAGAATCCCTGGGATTCTCTTCGACCACGCTGACACTTTTGCAGCTGCCACCACGCATGCTTGCACTGCCTCTGCGGTGGGGAAGCTCCAGCGCCGCGGGAAAGGGGCGTCCCTGGATTCTGGTTGGTGCTCTTGAAGCCTGGGAAACCTTAACTTGGCGACACTGTGACACCTGAGTCCTTTATGGGCGTGGTATCGGAGTTCCTAACCCCTTAACTGTGGCANTTCCTATCCCCTTAACTGTGGCAACTACGATACGTACAACTGCCAGACCCTACTGCAGGAGCGGCAGCACTGGCCGTATGGACCCAGCACAACACCGCTTCCACCTGCTGCAGCAGGGGGAGGGCATGGGGGAACAGAAGCCTCCTCCTGACACAGCAGCTTTCGCTGCGGCATGGGCATGTCCCGTCACTGCCCTGCCCCAGCACACAGCGCTTGCCTCACCACTGCCTCGGCCAGCCCAGCGCCGCTTTCGTGGGGTACTTTCCCTGGGGCTATGTGATCACCAGGTGCACTGGACGCACAGTCCCCAGGCACAGACCGCATCGCCTTCCCTGCCTGTAGCCATGGAAAAAGTAACACGTGCCCAGCAAGGGTCAGTCCCCTGGCTGGGCTTAAGAGTAACAGGGGATGGCGTGGCTTGTGGCAGTGCCGCGCTAGGTCTCAGCAGCCGCCTGGAGTATATCGCAGCATAAGCCTTCTCTGGTAGGGACAGGGCGTGGAGACACACAGGAGCGGCGCAGGGACCGGGGCACGGTGCCGCAGAACTGTAAACACCACGGGAGCAAGAGGCACTGTGCGCCCTCCCTGCAGGGCCGGGCCAGTCCTACCCCACAGGGAGCGCCGGCGCCACCCCTCGGCGAAGCACAGGCACTGCACATGAGTCAGCCAGGAAGCTCCGTGAATCACTGAGGCAGATTCACGGGGAACATTTCTCACGAGCCAATGAGGTCGCAATGGAGAAGCCACAATGCACCAAGGCACGACTGTAACACAAACTCTTGTAGATCCTTGCTTTAAGTTAAAAATTGTAACTTTTGTCTACCTTGTACACTAATGAATCCATTCCATCTGCGTCCCAGTAGCAAAGACACCAGTATCTCCAATAAAATGGGAGAAATCAAGTATGCATGTCTTCAAAAGATAAGTACATTACCAGAGCAGAGTGAGAAGCTGCCTGCACAGCAAAACCTTTCCACCATCACAATCCTCACCATCCTACGTGTAAATAAAGTTTCTATTTCTCCTTCACAATAACACCAAGCTTAAGACAGTAACATTAACTAGAGTAAATGTGATGAAATCCAAAGACAAGAAGCATTTCATACCACCTTTATGCTCTTCTAGTTTAAAGAAAACCCGAAGTCAACGATATTGAACTGATATTCAAATCTAGTGCACAACCACAAAGATGTCAGAGAAAAAGTATTTGACCCTTTGATCTTAGTACTGACGCCAAGAGATGCCTTGTACCTGCTAGACCAAGTTACAGCAGTGAACCATCTTGACTCCAAAACCAGAACAATCGAAAGAGGAAGAAAAGGAGACCATATACATTTTTTCCAGAGTTTCTGGTGAAAATCACATCAAAGTTACACTGTTTATTCAAGGATCATAAAATGGTTTGGGTCAGAAGGGACAATATCACTTAGTTCCCATCCCTTTGCCACATATCTTGCACTAGATTAGGTTGCTCAAAGCCCCATCCAGCTTGGCCTTGAACACTGCCAGGGATGGGGCATCCACAGCTTCTCTGGGTAGCCTGTCCCAGTGCCTCACCACTCCCACAGTAAAGAATACCTTCTTTCTATCCAAGCTGAATCTACACACTTTCCACTTAAAAGCATTGACCCTTGTCTTGTCACTGCAGGCCTTAGGAAAATGTCTCTCTCCATTTTTCTTATAATCTCCCTTTATATATTGAAAGGCCTCAATAAGGTCTCCCTGGAACTTTCTCTTCTCCAGGCTGACCAGCTTCAATTCCTTCAGTCTGTCTCCATAGAAGTGTTCCATCCCTACTCTGCACTAGGTCTCTGTCTTTCTTCTGCTGGGTGCCACTGAGCTGGACACAGTGCTCCAAACTGGGTCACATGAGAGCAGAAGAGAGGGTTAGAATCATCTGCGTCTTTTTACAAGTTCAGGATACGATTGGCAAAGGAAGTAGTAGAATTTTGGAGAGACAAAGTAGAAGAGATCCCCAGCTCTGGTAAAAAAATTACACATGACTCTATACCAGTGTCTTGAAGTGCAAAATGGAATTGCTATTTTCCTATTTTCACAGTAGCTTTCATACATTTTCCTAAGGTCGGTAGATAATGAGGGATTTGGAAAACACTACATTAATTAACGTGGAATGTAACCAATATTTGGTTTAGCTAAAGAAGTACATATTTGATTTTGACCTGTATCATTTACAAGAAGAGGGAAGGCAGCAACATGAAGAGAGAGGTTCACTTTTGTGGCATCAGAGGTTCTGTGGGTAAAAAGGAAAATGACAGAAAACTACCGAGTGGCACATTATTTCCTAGCCCAGTGCTCTTCCCAGCAACTGGGATAATGCAAGGAGTGTTTAAATACGACAACATTCTACCTCTGTAGTTACAGTAAAGGCTACAGCAGGGCACATAAGCTCAGAACAATTTTATTACCAGTTCGTTTAATCATGTCTGTAACAGGCCTGAACTGCAATATTGTGGAAACACCAAGAGTCAGTCTGTAGTAGTTCTTTCATTGAAAAACCTACACTTCCCATAACAAAATTGCAAGTTATTTACACAGACAAGCTCAAGAGGCCTCTGTAATGTTCCAATCATTATCTTTTCTTGCCTTTTTCTTACTGAAAGTTCTCCTTGAACAAGAAAGGAAAACTCAGTGGTCTCCACGGCAAATTAAGTTTGCTTGCTGTATAGATTATAACTTTTGCCCAGGCCTCTAAATAGGTTCCAACTACCACTCCTTCACACGGAGATTAGCTTGAAAAATACGGTAACTAAAATTTTCCTTTTAGTTTGCTCTTACCTAAAAAACATGTTAGCACCAAGGTATTCTGTTTAAAGCAAGTTCTTGCATTCCTAAAGCACACGTGGACCTTCCAAATTTTCTGCACTTTTCCTTCTTCCAGCTCTGTGCAGCAGGAAGACTGTATCAACCTGCACACTGCTAGGATTGCCTGTGCATGTCCTCTTGGCATGCCCATCCAAGCGGGACATCTACTCTGTTTTCCTCCCGGTGCACACAGACAGACCCTGTTGGACAGCACGGGAAGTACAACAGCAGAGCCATGCTGTTGAACAGCAGCACCGATTCAGACACTTTAACCTGATCCTCAGCAAGTTAGAAAATCCGGGCTGATGAGTCTATGATATCTGTATCCACCTGTAACACACCCACAACCTCTTACTAGGAAACCCCCTCACTTCATGTTCATAGTACAAATTTTTGATGTTGAGAGTGCTGTAAGTGTAAGTGGAACATCTTCAAAGCTGTTTCATCCACCAGGGTTTTGTCAGGTTTTTTAAATAATTAAAAAATCCCCAAACTTCAGTGCCAAGACAGAAGATTCCCGATATTCCCAATTCATGCAACCACTGACACCCCGGATATGACTCATCACTAAACTGGGCTCTACAGAAACAATTGTGGCTACACAAACCAAGGCACTACCTAAGAAACACTACAGATGAAAACCGGGACTCAGAGATCTAACATGTAAATTTTAAGATATCACCTTTTAAGCTGCATATCTGAGATAACTTTCTCAAAGGACTCAGTATTTGTTTAATAACAATACAGCTAAATCCAAGAGCTTTCACAAAGACTAAGAATAATCTAAACTCAAAAAATCCTCATCCCCAAAGCAGTATCCAAATAAGGGTGTGCATCCCTTTAGCCTAAATGAATTTAAGTTATTTAAATTACAGCAATGTGATTTTCTCATGCCAACAGTCTAAATGGCAGGCTCAAGTTACAAGGCCAGTTCAAACCAGTGTACAAAGGAACAAGGTGGAAGAAGAATCATACAGCTAAACCAGCACAACTATTTTGTCAGCCAAGGAGCAAGATACATATGCCCAATTTAGGTGTTCTGTACATGATGCCTGGATAGGCATGGAAAGTCTCCTCCATAGAAGTAATTCAGATTATAAACCTAGTTCAGTTGTTTAGCTGCTGGTGAGTTTCTGTGTATAGTCAGCTGACAAAACACGAAGCTGCTCACGCTAGGCACCAAACCTGGATTCTGGAGTGAGGAACACAAATCACTCCCGAGATTTCAGCATGCTCACCATGCCTCCACGGCACAAGTACGACCAGCGTTTCAACTGCACCTCAAATAACTGGTGATGGCATGACTGTGAAATGCAGCCAATCTCAACACCCAAGGCAACTAAGAAAGACATAAATTAACAAGTTGGACAACAAATACTGAGAAACAAGAGAACTTCTTTCTAGTACAGTCACCACCAGGGACACACAGCACCGATGCAACACGGACAGACGCCTAACCATCAACACACATTCCAGCAGTGAGCAAAAACTACATTCCAAAGTATCTAGGTAGTAACTTACTACTGCCTCAAAGAGGATGCATCCCAAACACACTCTGTATCAACTAAGCACCAATTCACAATATGGTATTACAAACATTATTTGGCCTAATTCAAATCATGCGGCCACCAGGTATTTCTGGCCCCCACGGATCACTCCTCCCGGTCCTTCCCCAAAAGGACTTGAAATACAGACCATTTTCCCCCTGACTAACGCCAGGATATGTCTGTGCATTAGGGTGGAGGTATATGATTATCTATGAACACATATATACCGGGGGAAGGGCTGCTGAGGAAGCCAGTAACAAAACAAAGTAAGCTAAAACAAGTAAGTCATCTTTGCCCTCTTAGTGCTGACTGACAGGCATACAGCTAACCTAGGGTTAAATTCATTCCTCCCCAAAGACAGAGCTGGAAGATTGAAATACAAAGCGGGGGAGATAGCATTCGAGCCTACAAAGGAAAGGAGCATGTGGAAAGGAAGGAGCATAAGGTGAGATCACAAGGAAAGGTTTAAGGAAGGGAAAGTAAGATCGGAGTGGGAAAAAAATCATGGTGAAAGAAATGGTCACTGGGATGAAGAAAACCGAAAGGGGAAAAGGGATAGTAGAGGGATAGTGATGGAATATAACCTGAAGTGGAATTAAAAAAGACGGGGAAAGGATCCCAATAAAGACACAGTTAGCTTTCACCGGCAAACAAGTGAGTGGAAAACAGAAGAGGCGATTACTTGCAAAGACAAAAAACTGCAGGAGCAGTCATCTAGATGGAGACAATAAATGCACCAACAGACAAAAGGTTACAGAGGGCACCTTCCCTGGTAAGGCCACGACAGCAGGTGGCAACAAGGGGAAGCCTAGTGCACAGCCCTTGAAAGCGAGAGAAACCTGGAGAAGGTGACAAGGATGAACTGCAGCAAACATCCCTCAGCAACCAGAGTGGTGCAGGGGACACCGGGGAACCTCTCTAGGTACAACCAAATAGCTTCTGGACAGACGAGAGCGTCACCAGGGCTCTGGGGAAGGCTGGGACACAGCAGGGTGAAACGAAGCGGCACAGGAAAGGACAGGGAGGACAGAAAACAGGGGAACACCCGAAAACAACGTCCGGGGAGGTTATGGACAAAAGCTCACAGGGGGGAAATGAGGGCAGAGGCGTGGGACGAGCCTGGCACGGCCGGGGCGGGCAAAGCGAGTGCGCGGGGCAGCGCAAGGAGAGGCCCGAGAGCGGCGGGGGCAGCACGGACAGGCAGCGAGGCGGCCCCGGCCATGCGGGGTGGCGGGCACGGGGCAGGGCAGGAGNTCCCCAAGTCAGCGCAGTGCCAGAAGAGCTGAAGAATGAGCTGAAAGACGGGCAGGGCAGGGAGGTGGTTGACAAAAAACTCGACATGAGCCGGCAGTGTGTGCTCGCAGTGCAGAAAGCCGGGTGCACCCCGGGCTGCATCAACAGCACTGTGGCCGGCAGGTCGAAGGAGGTGTCGCTGCCCCTCTGCTCTGGTGAGACCCCGCCTGGAGTGCTGCTAAAGTTCTGGCGTCCCCAACACGAAAAGGACATGGAACTGCTGGACCAAGGCCAGAGGAGGGCCACGAAGTTGATAAGAGGACTGGAGTGCCTCCCTTAACAAAGACAGGCTGAGAAAGCTGGGGCTGTTCAGCCTGAAGAAAAGGTGGTGTGGAGACCTCGTGGACTCCTTCCAGGGTCTGAAGGGGTCCTACAGGGAAGATGGAGAGGGACTCTGTCAGGAACTGTAGTGACAGGACAAGGAGTAATGGCTACAAATTGAAAGAGGATAAATTTAAATTAGGTGTTAGGAATACTTTTTTTACTATGAGGGTGGTGAGAGACTGGAACAGGTTGTGGATGCCCCAACGCTGGCAGTGTTCAGAGCCAGGTTGGATAAGGGCTTGAACTATGTGGTCCAGTGGAAGGTGTTCCTGCCCATTGCCAGGGGAGGGAGTTGGGACTAAATTATCTTTAGGGTCCCTTCTTAGCCCTAACATTCTATGATTCTATGTGTTTCAGAGTGATCATTAGATGTGACAAGACTTTCCTCCATCCGTAACTACTNAGCGGCTGAGCGACCGCCGTGTCCTCGGCCGCCAGGGCCCTGCCCCGACCCCTCCCCAAGTCAGCGCAGTGCCAGAAGAGCTGAAGAATGAGCTGAAAGACGGGCAGGGCAGGGAGGTGGTTGACAAAAAACTCGACATGAGCCGGCAGTGTGTGCTCGCAGTGCAGAAAGCCGGGTGCACCCCGGGCTGCATCAACAGCACTGTGGCCGGCAGGTCGAAGGAGGTGTCGCTGCCCCTCTGCTCTGGTGAGACCCCGCCTGGAGTGCTGCTAAAGTTCTGGCGTCCCCAACACGAAAAGGACATGGAACTGCTGGACCAAGGCCAGAGGAGGGCCACGAAGTTGATAAGAGGACTGGAGTGCCTCCCTTAACAAAGACAGGCTGAGAAAGCTGGGGCTGTTCAGCCTGAAGAAAAGGTGGTGTGGAGACCTCGTGGACTCCTTCCAGGGTCTGAAGGGGTCCTACAGGGAAGATGGAGAGGGACTCTGTCAGGAACTGTAGTGACAGGACAAGGAGTAATGGCTACAAATTGAAAGAGGATAAATTTAAATTAGGTGTTAGGAATACTTTTTTTACTATGAGGGTGGTGAGAGACTGGAACAGGTTGTGGATGCCCCAACGCTGGCAGTGTTCAGAGCCAGGTTGGATAAGGGCTTGAACTATGTGGTCCAGTGGAAGGTGTTCCTGCCCATTGCCAGGGGAGGGAGTTGGGACTAAATTATCTTTAGGGTCCATTCTTACCCCTAACATTCTATGATTCTATGTGTTTCAGAGTGATCATTAGATGTGACAAGACTTTCCTCCATCCGTAACTACTGTTGTATTTATGAGGAGAGTGGGTTTCTAGAATGTTCTGGACATACTGAGTGGCACCACACCACGTCTGGGAGCCCAAGTGGGTGGTACAGCTGCATGCTAACAGTCTGTCCTTGTCAAGCAAGTGTTAAACCAACCTGTGAGGCTCTTCTGAGTTATTCTTATCAGGAATCATTACCTTGAGGTGCATGAGCATTGCTTTGAAAACTTTAAATGTGGCTGTTGTAAGAACATAGAAGTGTTTCTGTAATTGCGAATTTCAGAGTAGTAGCAAAACAACTTGGAAACAACATTGCAGACAGAAGAACAGCATAGAAATGGAAAGAAAGCAAATTTTACTGTTCAGCTGTGAGCTGGTTGAAAGATACATGAAGATATTTTATCTGACTGATTGAGGGGTAGGAAGTTACATGGACCTGTTTGCAATCTGTGAACAAATATAAGCAAAAATGCGTAGTGTAGATAGCTTTAATATATGATGACAAAATATACACCTCCTAGCATATTTGTATCACTTACATGTGGATTGAAGGTGGGACAGTTAATTTTTCTTTGCAACAGTATGAAATTGATGATAGAAAATCATACCAATATTAGGACAGGTTTCAGAGAAGTGGTATTTTGGAGTCAGTCCTGTCTTATTTAGTCCTGAAGACCGTGGAATTATATTGCTGGTGCAGTGCTGCAGAGGACAATAATGTTTGGAAAAGATGTCATAAAAATTTCTTATCCTTTTTATTAGTATCAAGAGTTCAACCCACAAAATACAGTAGCTTCATGCAAAAAGGAAAGAGATATAAGGAAGCAATAGGAAGGAACAGAAGATTTCTCTACAAATTGCTTCACTTGCATTCTGGCTCTACCAGCTGTACACCTTTTCTGAAAATTGGCCTTCTCAAAGCTAATGGTCTTTAGTCATGTAAGTGCTTGAAGAATTATTTCCCTGTGTAATAATGCCTTACTCCGGCACAGCCTGCTGGAGTGGACACAAGCAAAGTCAGTGACACAGTCCTTCCAAAGAAACAGTGCTGACCAAGCAGCTGAGAAGCACTGTCTGAGGAACTGGTTTTATGTGTAGCAGGGGCACTGTCTCAGTCAGCTGGGTGGCATCATGATACTTATATTAATTTTGCCTATGTAGATATACTTTGCAAATTCTATTCCTAGGCATGACTGAATTTCTGGCTGGCTAACAGAAATGAGTTGTGCTGGGTGAGAGTTTGTGTCAGGCAGTGTCAGCATGGCCAGTTCTGCATGATGTGTTAAAGACTGGGGAGATTGAGGACAAACAAGATAGTCCATGGGAGACAGGAACCAAAATTAAAGAAGGGTTGACCAATCATAAAAAATAAGGACTGATTTTTGAGTCTTGTTAAGTCTTAGTGTGGATTTTCCAGCAGTCGTACTTATAAGAGGTAAAGGCGTCATTGTTTTAAAAGCCTAAAACAAGGGGATGATAGAGTCACAGGTTCACAGGTTATTCTGAGTTGGAAGGGATAAGTCACAGATAAGCACAAAAAGTAGAAGAGAAATGACAGGAAGGGAAGAAGATATGGGGAGAAGTAAGGTCTGATTTGGCACCATCTTGCCCTAAACTGTGTGTTTTTAGCTTTTGTGATTAACTGCAGGACGAGCTTGAGATCTGACAGTCTGGAGTTTTGAAGATTTTTTTTTTTTAGTCCCTAGGATTGCCTGATTTATGTTGACTTTAAAGAGGCAAGAAACAGTTCTCTGATTTTGTTCACACAGTGGTAGCTCAATTTGCACTCTGAAAAGATAGCCCACAGTAAAAAACCTCCCTAGACCATTCAGACATGGTGCATAACATGGCTCCTTCATGCATCCATTGAAAGAATTCCAGTATGTATCAGGATAAGTGAGAAAAGGGAGTTGAATGTCAAAATAAGATTTACCACATTATTCACAGCAGGATGGCTAATGCCATTGTCCAATGGAATTTATGCTCTTTGCATGATAGGAGGGAAGCTTCCCCTAGAGACTGAGGCAGCCAAAATTTCAAGGACAGGCTTCATGGGAGAAGTTGACTCTTTCACACTTGTTGCATCAGCAGTGAATCAGCACACACGAGCCAGAAAATTATCATGGCAATGTTTCCTGTCAGTGCAAGCAGGTAGCTCAGTTGACAAAGGAAAGCCTGAGTCATTCAAAGACACGGAGTTGCAGTGGCTGCTAGTTTATTACTACTGTCAGGAGTCTGGACTGATGTAACTAGCAGGGAAAGTGTCCCTCCACATCCAGAGTGATCTTCTGGAAACAAGTAGTTCTATCACCTTCTATGTACACTCAGGACAGCCTTGATATGGGCAGGGCGGATGATAACCAGATTTTATAAAGGTTGTGTGGCTGTATTGAACATCTCTTGCTTTTTCTGATCCGTTTTTCTGCTTTTTCAGATCCATTTTCCGCAATGTTTTGGTCAAGAATGTTTGTCTAAGCGCACAAGTGATGGTTCCCCATTTAAATGCTTTATTCCTGCTTTTGAGCTGAGCACAGTTTGCTCCCTGCCTCTGAGAATCTCTGTTGTTTGAACTAGTGAGAAGCAGCAGGCATGTTTTTCCCCTTACTGTTCCCTCTTGAGGGGCCTGCTAGCCAAGATACAGGAAATATGAAACAACATATTTGGGAAGGGGATATATGATTGTGTACAGTATGTGATCATACTAAATATTTCTACGACTTTTTGTTGGGTAGCAAATCTGACTTTCAGGATTGTCCATCATTGCTAGTGAATCAGTCTGTCATATGGATTTGTATAAACTGACAGAAAAAACATCACCTGCGCTTCCAAATTCAAAGGTGCCTGATAAAAATCTGTCAATGACAGATGATACTCCAGTGCTCCACTGCTTCTTGCACTATGAACCTTTGTCGGAAGGTAAAAAGCATTTTGCAGAGATCAAATTTCTCTTTGCAAAGGCCAGTCTCTGATTGTGTAGGGCAAGTAGTGTGCCAAGTTCATACAGTGGATAAAAAGGCAGACTAGCAATGCTGCACAAACCTAGTAACCTTTGGTTAATCTGCTCCTTTTATATCCACAGGCCAATGTCAAAGCTGCCAAGCCCTCGTTCTGGCTGTATCACCACCAGGAGTGATCCAATGTGTTCACACATATGTGCATAGATGGCACAGGACAGCAGCTCTGCTCAAGACTTCTAAGTTTACTCTTCTCTTCCTGGTGTCTGTTACATGAACAATTGATTGTTTCAGAAGTTTGCAGCAGACTGAATTCTAGTGTTAGAATAGAGAAGAGGAAAAGAGAAAAGTTGAGTTAGAAGGGACTTAGAAACATATTTTGGTCCATGATCGCTTTGGCCTTATCCCTTCTCACAGTTCTGATCTCCAGGTAGATTTATACAAAGTCGGATCGCAAGAAGTGGAGCATCAGTGCCCATCCAGAGCAAACACGATTTATGTCTCTTTAGATGGAAGATGAGCAAATATCTACCCTGTTCCCAACTTCAACGTATTTAAATTCCAGAACTGAAAGTACTAAAAGCACGTGTCTGCTCTGGGAATTCATAATGGAAAGAAGATGATGGTAATTTTTTTTTCATTTTTGTTTTGTCGGTTTTATAATAATACCTAGATTAAATGCTTTCAATCAGAAATGATCTCTTTCGGTTATGCCTCTGGTATGTACTGTGCAAATAGTCTACTGAGCCACTGCCTTTTCTTTTTCCATCCTCTCCTTCACTGGGCTGAAGGTTTCTCTTGGACCTGAGATCCAGGACTCAGAATTGGTTTATCTTAGAGCTTTTTCTTTGCAGAAGTTTTTACAGCCTGAAAGACAACCTTGGTTACGCTTCTCTCCCCACCTTTTTATCTTTTTTCTTTTTTTTTTTAAGCTGCTAATAAAGAACAACTCTAAGTTTCATTGATCATTATTAAAACTTGTATTCCTTTTGTTTGTTCGTTTTCTGTAGTCATTTGATATTTTATGATGATGGACAGACAGCTGTTCACAGACACAACATGTGACACAACATGAAGCAAATTTATGTTCCACATGAACATTTTTCATTCAGGAATACTGCTCTTGTGAAACAAGAACTGTTAACACTGCCTAACGTGTGAAATTGTTTCTCACAATATTTCTACCTGAAGGGAGGACAAAATGGAAGAGCAGTCTCATAGGAACACACTTCTCCTGCAGGTCACAGCTCAGCTTTTCACAGCCAGCAGATTCAAACCAAGAGTTTATCCTTATTGCATACTTCCTGAGGTTGAAACTTCAGGCCTTCCTAGTCTTGCTTTTCTTGGTTTGAACCCACTTACATGTTTCACAAGACACATTTTCTTATAGGGTAATTAGTTGGGTAATTAGTTTCTCTCTGCTCAGCACTGGGTTTACCCACTGTACACAGACTTTCTGCAAGCAGGAATGTCTAATAAGGTGCATGACGAGAGATTGTTCATAATGTATTTAAATGCTGACAAGCTCATGATTTTTCCTTCAGTAAACTTCATATAAATTTATAAATAAACTTCATTTAAGCATATAAACTTCAAAGTTTATATGCTTAAAACTTATGGTTTAGGTCTTGTAGAGTTTTTTGGTGGAAGAAAATAGGTGGAGGAAGTATTTGTATCCTAACATCTCACTAGCTTGGCAGGTAAAATACTCTCAAACTCTCAGTCTCTACCCTCTATATAGTACCTTTTCGTTCAGTGATAGTACTTAGTTGAGCTGTTCTAAACTGATCTACACAACTGAGTTGTTTTTTTTGTTTTTCCTGAGTTTTACAGGGAAAACTTGCTCAGTCTACACAACTTAAAGCAAGTTGGGATCCAAGTGCTTTATTGATCTGTCAGCAAGATGAAATTAAACAGTAATCAGTGAAGTGTTGCATTTGAGATCAGTAGTATCACAGCATTAGCAAGGTTGGAAGAGACCTTGGAGATCATCAAGTCCAACCTGTAACCCAACACCAACCTGCAGTAGTAATGCAACAGGTAAACTCCCAAACTGAACATACACTAATGTTAATATGCACCAGAAAATTTCTGAACACCCTTTGCAACAAGTGCAGAAGGGATTTCTGAAATGCCACAAGTCTTTCTATAGGAAAGGCATGCATTGTGCAAAGCCCTTGTGAGAACTCATTTATAACTGTGGTATAAAAGCTCTTCTTTACATGGTTTGGATGTTCAGGTGAATGTCCAGGGATGCCCTGCAGCTGTGCCCGTTGGAGCCTGACAGCCACCTGGGTACAGAGACTTGGCCTCTAGATTCGAAAGGTCTAGTAAAGCCAAAACCTTGAATTTACTTGCCATTTTGAGGTAGAATAGTCAGTAAATATCCAAAAGTCTAGTTTGTGTGATATTTGTCTAGATAGGCTTTAATGATTTGTATAATGAGGGCTGCTGGAAAGCAACCTGCCACAGAAGTCTGAGAAAACCTAATGAATTTTTATAGCTAGGAGACCTATTCTGTTGGCTAATAGCAACTACCATCAAACCATTGCAAGAAAAAAAGTGGTAGACTTAAACTCTGTAGAGCAAGTAATCAGTTTTATCTCAATTCTCTGGTGTTTTTTTATAGCCAAGTGCTAAACTCAGATACTAACAGATGATGTACATTTTTTTTCTTAAAATGGAAGGTAATTTACAAGTCAATTATGAAGGAATTAAAATTGCTGTTCTAAAATAAACCAAGTACATTATGTTATTTGTGACTGATGCTCTTAGTTATTTGTCATTATGTTTGCTTTATTTTGTTCAGCAATTTACAGTGGGTCTCCCACATACCACTGCAAAATTAGCCTACTTTTCTAGATAAAAAGTACTTTTGTCTCTTCACTAAACAAAAGATATGCATAAAAAATGAATAACAGTAGTATTAGTATGTGAAAAACCTAGGGCTCCATAAAGCCATTACAGGTACACTTGAACAATAATTACAGGCAGCAATGCCTCCACTCCTTGAAATCTATCATAGAAATTGTGACAGCCCTAAACTTGATTAATATCAGGGGCAGTTTATAATGCCATCTACTTAAAGACATTACCAAACACATTAGCCCCCTTTAGAAATGAATGCACAAAAATCCCCCCCCCCCCCTCCCAAAG
>WEKX01026248.1:144537-239565 GCA_013390025.1 Pitta sordida
ATCCCACCCCCCCCCCTTCCAAAGTGGAAAATGTATTCCTTTTCCTTTGGTTTTGTATTTTGATTTCTGGAAACAAGGTTTTCCCACATAAACATTGTTGTTATAGATACAGCTGTCTGTATGAATCACATGTACTCCAGTTATACAATACAGCAAGAGAGCAAAGCTAAATATTTTGTCAGGTGCTCTATGTAGCATTTAGGCCCAGATGCCATATCCAGGTTAAGTGTTGTTCCACTGCACGCACCCTTTGGCACCATGCAAATCAGTTTTTAATTCCTACTAGCTTTATTTTTTCTGCTGAAGATACAAAGTAGCATAAACATTGACCTTTTAACACAAGCTTGGCTGTATGCTTGGGAAGGATTACATGTCTTTAATATCATGGCAATTTTGTTCAATCGGAGTAGGAGATTGATGGTCAAAAAGTACACTACCTCCCCCTGCACCATTTAAGGCTATCAGTCAAGACCATGCTATGTCAGTAAGGAAAATAACATTAAATAATCCAAGTGATTCCCAAGGCAACTAATCCCCAAGGGAAAACATTTGAAAATAATTCTAATGATACTAAGGTCAGTAAATCACACAGATACATTGTACACCCTCACAGTACACACTGTGAGTAGTTAATTCACAACCTGTAAAGACCAGCAGCTAGACTGTAGACATACTATTTTTTGTCTGTTCTTACCAATTAATATGATGCTTATTGTTCTTTTTGTTTCCATGCTGTGTAAGATGACATGATAAAAACAGGACTAATGATTGCCACGATGCTTTAGACAACATATGCTGAACTTACTGCTCAGAGGGGTTTTATTTTGACCTTGTCATGTTCAAGAAAGCACTTGATGAAAGCCTGTGTCCAGTGGGTTGTCTAAACCAGAATACTGTGATCCCTCGGAATTCACTGGGGGTGGGTCTGGCCAGGTCCTGCGAGTTATTAAATCCATGAAGATACCGCATCCATGAATATTCAACTACTCCCCGCCTGTAGCCACGCACCCTCCACTAATAAGGTGTGGAGGGGCGGCCCTGGGAGTGTGGCTCACACTGTAGCACCTCACTAAAGCAGAGGAAGCACCTTTGGTGCTTCCCGGCCATGAATTTTGGGGTCCAGGACATTCTGCGCACATGCGCGGTCTCACAACTCACTGAAGATCCAACTGCGGTTAATTGAATAGGCAGACATGCGAGCTGCGAATATGTGGGGGGTCACTGTATTTATCACACTTTATAACACAAAAGTGAATAAAATGCTAAGCGTGACTTAGTTTTCTATGTGGATGGTCTTGGTTTTGCCTAATATTTAATATCAACCTCATTGGTCAATGTCTGAAACTAGCTGATGCATTATTGTAGCCAAACTTCACCATAAAACATGTTCTCTGTACACAAGCTGGACAGCTGTTCCAAACATGTTTGAAATGCTAAGTACTGCTGCTCTTTGACATGTGCAGAAAATTTCCTATTTAATTTAAAACATCTTGTGTACTATTGTTCAATATTGGAAATGCAACTGGGATTTATTTCAGTAGCAAAAGAGTACCATTCTTTGCTTGCCATTAGATTACACCCTATTCCAGAAATTTCCAGGAAAACTATCACTGTCCAAGTGGAGAAGTATACACAGAGGTATTTTTAAGTGTGACCTTACGTTCCTACACCTTGTTTTGCTGACATGTAGTTAGGTATTGCCCTGGCTTTCAAAATATTCAGAAACTAGATCTTAAAGGAACTACTAGTTAATACGTATTTGTTAAACTGATCTCCAGAGAGCCAAACATTTTCATTTGGTTTTTAAGTGACTCAATCGCCATTGTTAAAGGCTTCATTAATCTGTTCTCATTTTACTTCTGATTAAATAAACAGTAAAAATATCCTAAGTTCTAACTCCTAACTCATACATCAGTTTTCAATTTTTTTTCAAAGCAATGCTCATCTCCCTGATAAAGATCATGTAAAGTGAAGTGATCCCCATTTTGCAATGGCTTCTCAATTTTTATGGATTTAAGGAGCATTTTTAATGTAACTATTATCACTGCAACTGTCCCATATTAACCTCATTCCTTCTTGTTAAAACTTAAAGGATTTAATTAAAGGTAGGAGTTACAGACCCCTACATATTTTCCTCGTATTTGATTTTGACAGCCATTTTTAAAAAGCCTTACAAATGAACTGAATTAGAGAAACTAATTCACATCGATGAGGCTGGTCAGAAGGCTTCTTTGATCTTCTTCAAGGACACGTGGTGGCCGTAGTTTGTGTTTGCTGTCCTTGACATTTCTAACCTCCAATGTGTCTCATTAAATATTTTGCTAAATAAAAACTGTGCTGTAAACGCAGTGGTGCTGTCATGGGGGGAGATGATGGCTAGGTGCTGAGCTCTGGCTGCAGCAGGTAGTGTAGTCCACATGTACTATTAGTCAGGGATTGATGTGCATGTGTGTGTGTGTGGATTTGGCGAAGAAATGTTTCCTCTGTCACTCCAATGTGCTGGTTATCAGTATATTTTCATAAAAGTGGTCGTTAATGGACCAGTGTTGCTCTATTGGTAGTCAGTGATGCCCAGAATAAGTTGCATCTGTGTTTCCAAAGATAGTGGATTGGTTAAGGGGGAGGAGCAGGAAAGGAATCTTTCAATAATGACATCTTAACAAGCACAGTTTCTATTTCAGTATAGCCGGAGGGGTTTGATTTGTCCCACTTTTAAGCTGGAAAATTATTATATAGCATAGAACAACTCTTCAGAGCCAGGTTAAGCATATAGCTCCATATTTGTGCAGCCAGATTGTGTGTAGATTGACTTTTAGCGGTGCTGAGGAAATCTAAGTTTCTGTGTGTGCAGTAGGTATTGAGTACTGAAGGTGCTTTGTTGAAGTGCCTGATGTTTATGGCTCCAAGTTTGAAAATGTGGTTCTTTATAAAAAATGCACAGGAACTTAGTAAGATTAGTCTTCTATAACTTTCTGAGCACTGTCTTTGGTTGCAGTGTACTCCATACAGATTTTGTGCCTTTTCTGTTTAGCTCTGAGTGTCACCAGTGGAGAGTGCAAAGTTCTATGACGCAACTTTTTACAGCAGCTCATGATGGATTGAAAAGACTTATCTTAGGAGTGTGTGCAAGAGAAAAAATGATTAATGAAGGAGTTGAATGCATAATGCCTGTGGCAGGTGCAGTCTGAATTTCTATAAAATACCAGAAGTATTTACAAAAATATCGTCTAAGAGAAAACAATCATCTGGTCAGATTGAAGATATCAAGATGCCAAAATAAACCAACATGAGGAACACCGCACCAGTTACAACTATCAAGGCATCCTAAGACATCTTTCTAATTTATAAGACCCTGAGAAGAGAGAAGCTAAGAACCTTCCAGTAATAATTTTGTTCAAATCCCTTCAAGGATCATCCATGTTGTAGTGAGGTACTATTTTTGTAAGCGAAACCGCAAGAGGCCGTGAAATTCTAAGCATCTTGTTTTTCGAATCTAGAGATGAAGGCAAATATACAGAAAGACTTCCCAAAGCACATAGGTTCCAAGACCCTAATGCATTAAACAGAAGTTAGATATGGACGTGCTGTTAAAAATACTACCTGAATTGTGATTTGCAAGTTGAAATAGATAAATTCCTTTTCAAAAGCCTGTGGGAGCTTCTTCCCTCCCTCTCATTTCTTTCTTTAGTAGCTCTACAGAATTTGCTCTGGGGAAAAAAAATAAAGACAGAAACTTTTGAGACAGAAACCTGAAAGTATTTGAGAATATATAGTGAGTCACAGCTGAAATGTATTACAGTAATCCCTCACCTCTTCATGGTTCAAGTTTCTCTCCCTCACATCTTCGTGGCATATTTTTCCAGTGAAGACACCATAGACTTCCCTTGAATCATCGTGGTGTTTTTCCATTTGCACTTGTGCAGAGTCCCTCTGCCATGCCAGGGGGTGGGGCCACCACGCCCCACAGGGCGGGACAGACACAACCCACCAGGCGGAGCGTTGGCGCCAGCAGGTGCTGCTCACTCATGGATCAGCATATGAGACTGTTGTAAAGATTCATAAAATTCTAGGGAAGCTTTATACACACTGTGTCACAGATTTATTATCAAGCTGCTGTGAGGGCCCGTGGGCGGGGTCTGTGGGCAGCGGGTTGCCACTGCTGGGTTGCCATGGGCCATGGCGAGGGGGCCATGGGCTGCCACTCATGGCGGGAGGCGGGGGATGGCAGTGGTGTCCCTTGTGGCAGCAAGGGTGCAGCTTGCAGCAGTAAGGGTGCCGAGTGTGAGGGCAATGGATACAGCTGCCTCTGCTCCATGGCACGGCACCTTCTGTCCTGTGCCACACGCATCCCACTGCTAGCTGCTGCCCACCTCTCCTCGACATACGGCACAGGGTGTGATGGAGAAGGTGTCCTTGCGCTCACTGGGGCTGAGGGGGTGGGGAGGTGAATGTGGCTTATTTGCATATTCATGACCCGCCACTAGTTGCAGAATTTGGGTTTTGCTGTCCTGAACCCCTGTGAAATTCGAGGGATTACTGTATATCCATTAACAAGTGGTGTCCTCATAGATGGAGGCAGCGCAGAGAATGCTAAATGTAGAAGTAACACATAGTTTTCTCTTCACCTGAAACATAGCATGCTCCCAATCTGGACAAAGATGGGCAGGAAGCTGGTATATATTTAAAATCACAGGCCATTCAATACCAAATAAAGCATCAGAATCTGCTCACTACCTCTGTTTAAATGTTGGTACAAAGCAAATATTTATGAACTTAAACAGCACAGACTGTGCAGAGAAAACTAGATGCAGAAATGCATTTCAAGGAGTTTTCAGCTGTTTTGTGGATTGAGGTTGTCTCTGTTTTATGGTGATCAGTGAACTGGCCATGATTTCTAACCCCTGTTTTAGCCAGTGATTACTGGGAGTTTAAGGGAAATAACTGCCAGTAAAAATTGAATGTAGATGAAGTGTGGAGGAATAGCTTGGACAAGGCATTTCATGCTGATAAAATGAAGTAATGTAAATCCCAACAACCTTGCCCAGCAATGAACCTGCTCTAGCCTTGCAGTTCTCCTACCCTCTTCTAGATCTGTGAAATGGCGTCAAAGTCAGGAATGGGAAGAGCAGTTCCTCACCAGAACTGGAAGGATACTGATGTCCTGTGAAGCCATCCCTACTTTTCATGAGCTGTTTGAAGACTTCTTAACTTGGTTAAGAACTCTGTCTCTCATGCTGGGTCTAGCACAGCCAGACAAGAAAATAGTGACATCTGCACAGCTTTTAAATATGCCCGGGGAAGAAATTCTGTTTGAAACAGAAGGAGCTGAAAAATTATAATCTTACCTTGGAAAAATACTAAGTTTCTGCATTAATATTATGTTAAATATTAATATTGAGAATATATAGTACTATTATTGCATTAATAATTATTATTAAAGTTGCGTTTCTGCATTTTAAAAGAGCTGTTTAAAAGTTGCTTGAT
The DNA here is from genome assembly GCA_013390025.1 of Pitta sordida. NCBI lineage: Eukaryota > Metazoa > Chordata > Aves > Passeriformes > Pittidae > Pitta > Pitta sordida. The sequence continues at coordinate 150,022 of WEKX01026248.1, forward strand.
TATTGTTGAACAGAAATCACAGATTCTACTGCAGTTACCATATATTATCATAACCTTCATAGGTATTGATTAATGAGAATTTTATCTATGAAAATCTGAGAAGTCCAAAAGCTGTTACAGCTAATCTGTGTAGTAATAGTGACCTTTTTAAATAAAGGCTGATGTCATTCTTTTTAACTTCCTCAGTCTTTCAATTTCTATAATTAAAAAAACCAAGGAAAGTCACCATATACCTTTCCTTTTCCCCTTCTCTCATTTTTCTTTTGTCTTTCTTTAATAATATTTCTTTTTCTGTATTGGGGTTTTTTTATGATCTTTAATCCTTAATTTTTTTAAAGGTCAAATAACATTTCTTATTAAAATGCAAAACAAAACAGCATTTCTCACTGATTTTCTGAATAATTTTGATTTCCAAACATTTCCCCTCTGATATTTGTTTCTCTTATGAAATTTGTCTTTTAAACTTTTCCTCATTCATATTTATCTTTTCCAGTTATCAGTGTCTTTCTTTTTACTGGCTCTTAGCCTTCCAAACTTGTTTCATTCTGTCTTCTGTCTGGTTTACCTTTGAGAATCAGGAATGATACTACTCAGAACATGACAAATATATTCAGGTTAACTTCAAAGACTGAAAGATAATTCTTGGAAAACGAAAAAGAGAAGATATCATTGGTATGAAGGATAGGCTCAGGGGACAATATCAATTGATCAAAAAGTCTTTGATCTTGGGTCTTGGAGAACCTCAAGCCGAAAAAACCTATCACAAATGTGATTGTTATGTTTATTAATGCATTTAGTGAATCAGAAACCTATAGTTCCATTTTACAGTTAAACACAAAATAAAAATCCCTATTCCTGGTGTTAAACTATACATTAATTTAGGCTTTATGTGCTATGGAAGATTTCTCACAGCAAATTTAATTTCTAATTATGCTAAGATGTATATCTCAATTTACTAACCCAAAAGAAAAACAGCTGCCTGATATCAGAGATACTGAGTACCCACAGTTTTTGCATAGCTTAAATGCAGCAACTACATTCAATGGCTCTGGCAAACACACCAACTCTATTAGAGGGGTACAACCTGAGCTGTGATGAGGAGCAGGCACAACCTGAGACCTGGGTGAATGAGACTGTAGAAGGTGAGAGTGAAATAAGGACTTAACACTTCAAAATAGTGCCCTTTTAATTTGAACTAGCCTTCTAATCAGATTTGCTGTCGAACAGAAGAACAAATTTATTGCTTGGGATTAACTTAATTCAAGTAATGCTTAGAAAATACTAGGAAAGATGCTCAAAGAAATTGAATAACTCACCTGCAGGATCCCTGTCTGGTTTTATCTTACAGTGATTGCTGCATTTTTTGTGATTTATACAGGGAAAATTATTAGAATAAGCTGTATATGATCCATCAGCCACGAGGATAAACCTAATACCTCTTCTGGGATGCTTGTTTTTATTGGCAGAAGTATTTTGTAATGACCCAAGTATCCTAAACAGGGCAGATGCCAGAGATGCTGTCATGCCTGGGCAATGTGGGATAGGCTGCCACTCTAAATCTTGGCAGGAGGTAGTCCATGTGTTAGACATTGTGGCTTTGGATTTGCAATATGCCTTTGGAGTGTTACAAGTAGAAATAAAAAAAAAATCATGTAATAAATACAAATAAAAACTAACACAAAAATACCAAGTTCCTAAGGATCTATACCCGAACTTGGTGGCATCTGCAAATTTGCTAATGGTAGACTCAATACTCTCATCCAGGTCATCAGTAAAGATACTAAACGGGACTGGGCGCAACATTGATCTCTGGTGGACACCGCTAGTGACTGGCCACCAACTGGCTGCAGCACCTTTCACCAACACTCTCTGGGTCTGGTCATCCAGCCAGTTCTTAACCCAGCACAGAGTACACCTGTCCAAGCTGTGGGCTGCCAGCTTTTCCAGGAGTTTTCTATGGGAGACAGTGACAAAGCTTTGCTGAAGTCCAGGTAGACAACATCTACAGCATTCCCCTCATCCACCTGGCATGTCACCTGGTCCTAAAAAGAGATCAGGTTGGTCAGGCAGGACCTGCCCCTCCTAAATACATGCAGGCTGGGCCTAATCCCCCATCCGTCCTGTAGTTGCCATGTGATCACTGCTCCATAACTTTGCCCGGGCACTGAGGTCAGGCTGACGGGCCTGTAGTTTCCTGGGTCTTCCTTCTGGTCCTTCTTATGGACAGGTGCCACATTGGCCAGCTTCCAGTCATCTGGCACCTCCCCGTTGATCCAGGACTGCTGATAAAGGATGGAGAGCGACTTGGAGCTCTTCCACCAGCTCCATCATCAGCCTAGGATGGATCCCATCTGGTCTCTTAGACTTGTGAGGCTCCACATGGCTCAGCAGGTCACTAAATGCTTCCTCCTGGCTCAGAAGGCAACTATTTGGTGCCTCTGTCCCTGTCTACCAGCTCACAAGGCCACAAAGAAGAAAAAAAAAAGGAAAATGCACTAATAAAGCAGAGAGTAAATTAAGCCTTAAATATTTTAAATAAATGCCATGTAAGCATGTAAGCCATTCCAGCTATCATTCTCGTGGAAAAGTTTTTAAAGAATTCAATAAAACTCTAATGTTATCTCACCAAGTCATAATTCAGTTCAATTGTCAGTATGAAAAGTTTTTTGAACATAAGCACGTCTCCCCTCACTTGAAACAAAAAAATTCCCCACCCTACACAACTCCTAAGCCTTTCAATAAAAAAAGATTTTTTTTTATCTTTACCACACAAATACTTTGAAATACATTTGCCTAGCAAGTAATATAGTTTATTCATCCGTTCTGTTACATAAGTTGGGTAAATCCAGTCCTTGACATGCTGCATGCACCAGAAGGTACTAATTGAAATGAACATGCTCCAGTTGGAGTACAGTGAAAGCTCTTGCTGGTCACACTGTGTATTACAGAGCCTTCAAATCCTTAAGTTTCTTTCAAGGTGCTCTAGAAATTACTGTGTTCATATTTTAGTTGCATTTGGGAACAGAAACCAAGCTATTAGTTTTAATTTTTAGCAGTTAATTTTTTCCATAATCACTTCTCCTTAAATTTACATAAATTCATATAACATGAGTTAGACCACAGTTATGAACTCAAAAACCTGCAAAAACATTTTACATATTGTTTGCACCGTTAGAAAACATATGGTAACGTAAAATGTTAAGAACTTTTAAAAGCAAAAGCAAACTTGTAATCCTCAGTATCATTACTTTAAAGAGAATGATTCATTCAACCTGAAGGCCATTAGCAGTTGACTTCAACACCTTAAACCAGGTGGACATTCTTTGTTTGTCTCACTTCCAGACATGGACACAGTAAGGGAAGCAACTGGAAATGTTCTGGTGAAAATAGTAGACTCAAAGTGAATTCAAGTCACTACACTCAAAATCCTGTCAGAACAGAAAGTGTATCTAGTTAATAAATCATGAGCCAGTTCTCCATCATTACAGCACAGTTTGAGGGGGAGTAGTTTCGAGTACTTTTCAGTTTGTATGTCATGGAAGCATAGAAGATGAGTAGAAAGACGATCAGCAGGGAAAGGCAAACAGGGGCTAGCTTCCAGTTATTTCTTCTAACAGCAAGCTGTCAATTAGATAAATCTATATTTTGCATATGCACTTCCACAGAGGAAAATACGAGACTTTGTGGTTTAATTCCCTCAGAGCATAATCTCCATGCTGATCTACTCAATGTACCTAAATGCACCTTTGGTAAGTACAAAGCATGGTGATGGGTTTTTTACTTTATTTATTTATTTACTTGTTTTATTGCAGGGGGATATCCTGGGAGTATGTTATTAAATTTTTTATAAGATAAAAGGAATAATGAAGCCTTTCCTTTGCTTGGGTTAATTCACTGGTTTGGCAACAGACAGCAAGAACTTCTGCTCACCTGCCACGTACCTTGCACACTCTCCAATATTTGTGTTCAGAACAAAGTGACATCAGTGCCAGCTATTTTCAGGTCATTGTGTGTTGTGGGGAACAAGAAGAAAATACAACCCGTGGGCCGTTCTGAAACCCTCTTCCATCTTTCCTGTCTTCATTGACACAAGCTAGAGGCTCTTCAATATACCCTGTTTGCAAAACGCCCGATGATCTCTCTTTAGTTACTGTCATGTGGAAGTGAAAAACAGCTTTCTCAAAGACACAGGAAGCTTCTCTGGGAATAATCAAGGGCTGGGTGAGGAATCAGAAACATTTTGCTGATGTGTCGTCTTTTGTTGTCAACTTGTTGTCACTTCATGATGCCACACTATGTTTAGCTGCAGTTTATAAATGCATACAGAACAATGGTTCATAAAAGTACCCTGTCACAGGACCGTGCTAAGTGCATGGCTGGCTGTATAATTGAGAAGCAGGTTGGATCAGCAACAGCTTCAGTGTCATCTGGTTTAATTGAAGCAATAGGACTGGTACAAAGTACTTACTTAAGATATTCCTAGCAGTTTTAAAAATAAAACTTGACCGTGTTAAGAACACCAAAAGTTAATGGGTAATCATTTTAAGCTGGGCAAGACTGGTTGTGTCATCTGCCTGGCTTTGATGGTCTGTAATGGGAATATTGCAGTTTCCAGAACAGTGTCCTACACACACCTGTGTGTGTTCTATACGTGTATGAAGACACACATAAATGCATAATATGTACAATATATTCTATAGAAATAGAATTCTATGATTCTGTAGAAAGAGAGGATGGCTTGGATTGGAAGAGATCTTAACATTCCAATCCCACTACCATGGGCAGGGACACCTTCCACAAGACCAGGTTACTCAGAGTTCCATCCAACCTGGCCTTGAACACTTCCAGGGATGGGGCATCCACAAGTTCTCTGGGCAATCTTTCAGTGTCTCACCACCCTCACATACAAGCACAAAAATTAAAAATAAATTATTTCTTCCTGATATCTAATCTAACCCTACTCTCATTTAGTTTGAATCCATTCCTCCTTGTCCTGTCTCCACAAGCTCTTGTAAACAATCTCTCTTCATCTTTCTTGTAGGCTGCCTTCAGGTATTGGAAGGACATGGTTAGGTCACTCCAAGGCCTTCTCTTTCCCAGGCTGAACAAACCCAATTCTCTCAGTGTCATAGAACAGATGCTTCATCCCTCTAATCATCCTGGTGCCCCTCCTCTGGACCTGCTCCAATAGGTCCAGATCCTTCCTGTGCTGGAGACCTCAGAGCTGGATACAGTACTCCAGGTGGGGTCTAACGAGAGTGGAGTAGAGGGGGAGAATCACCTCCCTCAATCTGATGGCCACAGTTCTTTTGAAGCAGACCAAGATAAGACAGGCTTTTACAGGGAGATATCATTTTGGTGATAGTCAAAATATTTAGGTCATTTTACAGAATGGAAATAGAAATCCTATGCTTCGGTCATGTGTCAGAGATATGGTGACTTTTTCTTTGAGATCTCTAACGTATGATCTACACCCACTACACATCCTGCCCTCTTCAGCTCCCTGTAGTTAGGACATAATCTTGCAAGAGAGCATTTTACTTGGCTTCCCGGTTTAACAGATTAACTAGGGAATATATGTATGGTGCAATGCCTCTCTCAGCTGCACTGTGGTATCAGGATTTGGTGTGCCTAGGAAATAATAATTCAAGCATCATGCACTGCCCTTCAACTTATCACAGAATTGTCAAATGGTTTGGGTTGGAAGGCACCTTATAGATCATCTAATTGCAACCCCCTTGCTGTGGTCAAAGATACTTTTCACTGGAATAGATTGCTCAAGTCCCCATCCAACCTGCCCTTCTGATGGGTTTTCAGACCAAATACGCTGCTGAGAAACTCCATGGTGTTACAGTATAAGTAGCCGTACAATTTAGAAGCTGAAGTCAAGCTGATGAGCAAACCTCATAGGACACAGTTTGGGCCTTGGTGGAGATTAGGCATGCTGTAGATTAGCTTGAAGTCACAGAATACTTTTTATTTTGAGTTGGAAGGGACCCACAAGGATCATCAAGTCCAACTCCCAAGCCAATGCCCATATAGGGATCGAACCCACAACCCCAGAGCCGTGGACATAACCTAATTCCCCCTCCCATCATCCCATTATCTAAATCATGTCACTGAGTTCCTCATCCAGTCTTTTCTTAAACACCTCCAGGGATGGTGACTCCACCACCTCCCTGGGCAGACCATTGCACTGAGGGATCACTCTCTCTGTGAAAAAGCTCTTCCTCCAAGTGTCAGGAGTGCCTTCTGTATAAACTAGCAACCCTTCTGTAAAAATACTGCACTAGTGCTTGTTTGCTTTCAGTAGCTCTTTACCATCAATCCTGGTCTAACATGCTTATCAAGACTACCACACATTAGAAAAACAGCCATCAGATCATGGCTGAACTACCATGGTATTTGCCCAGGGGGTTGTCTCACGCATCATATATGCAGTACAGCTTAAAGTCGCAGAGAGGATCCACATTGTTCACAACCTTTTCTAAGATTTCTTCAACCTGTTTGAACGATAAACAACAGCCTTATGACTTAATCACCAGTCCATCTTTTTAACCTGAAAGGAGCAATTGACATTTAATACTAATCTTACATGTCTGTATTAGTGGTATAACCGGAAAAAACCCCAAACACCTCACCCCAGAGACACTTAAAAATATCCAGAATATTCAGAGATTATCAAGTGCAAAAAAACTAAACCAGGTGTTTTTTCTTCAGCTTATTAGCTGTTCATCTGAAGCTTATGCTACTTGCTTTTAATGTTTTGAATACTTTTTTTTAATCAGCAACTAGCACTTAACCTTGATCGTATAAATTCTCTTGATTCTTCCAGGGCAGATGGAAAGTAATTTGAATGTGAGACCAACACAGCACTTTTAAAAACCAAGCTGCAAGAGAAATAATTGAAATTAGCAGGAGCTACAGTTTCTAAATTATTTTGTGATAAATCACACAAAAGTCATTCATCCATGATAACTGCTCAATAATTCATTCTTTGGCTACATCCACATAGCACAGCAAAATATTTAGTTGGCAACAGTATCTCATGATCTTTGCACACATACAGTCTAAACTTACGTAGTTTAAAATTATTTACAGTATTTGGAGAATTGGTATTGCAGAATAACTACATTACAGATGAAAAACAATAATAGAAGTATCCGTGCAGGTCCTGCATTTGGGTTTATTGTTGAATCTCTCCCACTTCTATGTATGTTCCCCTGAGTCCCAGCTAAGCTAACTAGTGGTAATGCTACCTGAAATGCAACCTGTAAGTTCAGGATGACTGTAAAGCTTTGATACACTCAAGAATTATTAAATTATCATAGTTATTATGTTATTACAATACTTTAATGGAGGCTGATGTATATTTACCTTTCGCCATGTGTAAGAATGTGTTTCTATTAACTCTCAGTCCTGTATACTTAGCCAAGGACACTGAACTCTGACTGCATTCTTATCATGCCTTTGGTTCTTAATAGCCATGCTCTAGACCAAAATAAGCCCTCAGCTACACCCAAACACCTTTGCTCTCTGTGTTAGGTTTGCACACACCTTGGCTGAACCTGCACTTGGGCAATCGCTTGCAATTTTCCTGAGGAGCCGCAGGAGAAAGTTACTGCCTAGCTTAACTTTGCCATTAAAAGCAGTAGATGTGCTATAACATGTTCTAGGAGCAGAACAGTTACTGAAAAGGAGCTCTTTTTACACGGTTAAACACAAGAAAATTCCACTCTTTTGGACAAATTTTGGCATTGCTGTGATCGGTTCTCACCGCTCTGCTTAGGCAAATCAGCCACAGCAACCAGTTCAACCAGTCCCTTGAGAAATCCCATTACCTACAGATTCGAGAAGCTGTCCATACATTTCCACATCACTTAGTTAAATAATGCTCTGGTCAGCCTCACAGCTCACCTTCCGTGCCCCTCACCTACCATGGTTGCCTCGCTCTGCAGCCTTGCCCAGAGTCAAGATTCATTTGGAGATGAACTGACACTGCAAGTACTATGCAAAACAAGAGCATAAAATACAACCACTCCTTTCCACAGCCATCAGAGCCATTGCTTGCTTGCTCATTAATTTTGCCCAAGTTTCTCTAATTGTTGTAGAGAAAAGATAATAAATGTATTTTGTCTTTGGTGACTTACCTGGTGAGATGGATTTGAAACACAAACTTACCTGGGCTGGGAGCAGGGTGAAGTGAGGGATGAGACATCAATGCAAATACTTGAAACCATTCTTTTCTACAAGGGAAGGTAATATAGAGGAAGATAAGCTAAACCTGATATTTCTTTAAAACTTCCAAACATAGCAGTGTTTTAGAAGGTGTAGGAATGAATACAAGGAGTTAAAAAAAAAAGAAATCCAAAGAAATGGGCTTGGGCATATGCTGGAACTGACAGTGCCTGATGCTTTGAACATGCAGACTCAGCAACACACGCATCAGTCATTTGTAGAAGCACACTCAAGACTGCAGATATTTCATGTCATGCTGAGGACATCACTCATACTACATTGGGACACCTCAGGAGTTCAGGGCAGGTGATGTCATAACTCTGCAAAACATCATGTGGATGTGCCCTATGATTTTACTGCTGCTATTAACCTGTTTATCTACGTTAATAATTGGTTTAGGTATGTCTGCACATACTGCCCTGAAGGTAAAAGGGAGAATAGGAAGGATATGGGTAGGAGGAGGAGAGCTGGAAATAGCAGAAAATCAGCTGAGAAAAGTGGGGTGTGGGGGGTGTGTTGTGGGTTTATGGTTTCAGAAACCTTCATTGATGATGTGAGAGAATATTTCCCATTGTGGTGTTGCCATTTGATCCTGCTCACTTGGTAGGAACATTTTTGTTCCCCATAGACCTCCAAAAGGATTGAGTCTTCGTATTTTGCTTGCACTAATTTATATCAACTAGCTTGGACATTTTTGCTTTTTGTGTACTTCACTTTTCTTTTAGTTTTCTAGAGCAAGAGAACTCATCCCCTTAAAGTTTAATAAAATTTGAATCGGTAGTGTCTCAGAAAAATTTAAATGGCTCTTGGCAGGAAAGCATTATATAAAAGCAAGTGAGATTGGATTATGTTCCTTTTTACGTTTTACCCAATGGAAGATCTTCAAATTAATGAGTATCTTATTTAACAGAAATATTTAACAAGTGAAAAAAGAATCTTCTAATTTGATGAAAAAAATCAAGGTGGTTATTCATTGTTTATAAATACAAATAACTTTGTCTTACAGGAAATGACATTATGTTAAATGTTAATAATGCCGTAAAAGGAAATCCAACAACCTTTCCTAAAACTCACATATATGTCATAACCATCTTGTAGTTTCCATTCCTGAGTCCCCAGCTTCTTAATTCCCTGACTTGCCTTCAGATCCATTTTGGTGACAAACCTGTTTACTTACTGGTCCATATTGACCGCAGAAGTCACTACCCCTCACATCTCCCATCAGTTTTTTATCCCGGTCTTCTCATCCATCCTAATGCCTCCCCTGTTTCCTAGTTTTGAGTGCCATGTGATTTTCTGTTATGGCCTGGTTCAAAAGCGTTGACAGAGGTAAAGACTAGGGCTCTCCTACAGCTGGCTGGTGTGCCCTGGCAATTGCTGCCGCACAGCTGGGTCAGGAAAAAAATGACCTGGATTCAGGTAAAGCAGGGACACTGATAACTTCTGTGTAAGAAATTTGTAAGACACCACACAATAGATTTAGATCAGTGATGCTATTTTCAATGGACCTAAAGACACCTAATTTGTATACTCTTCTCCATGGGTCATTAAGGCAAGTTGAGAAGGAGTCAGCTATACCATTGATTTGCTCTGGATTATTGGTCTGAAGAAGCCAGAGACAACAGCCACTATAATGAGGTGACAGAAAGGATGTCTTTCTGAGCCGAAACAAGCAAGTAAAGCTTTCATCCCCTCAGGATAGCTGAAAGCAATCAAAAGGTGCTTGTTGTGACAAGCATCCAGCAGCTCAATCAATCTATGTGCAGGGTAGTGGTGGAGGGTTTATCGGCCATTTGTAGATGGTTCAGAGAGTGGCTTCCTTCCTCGTGATGTCCCTCCTGTGCTTCCCCACCTTTGCAGGCTTCCTTCTGTGACTCAGACACCAAATACTTTTTTCATCTCCCACCAAATGGGAGATAACACGGTGGCAATTTCATTCATAAATGCTGGTGGTCATGGCCCACTTTGTGCTGCTGCAAATGGTGCATACAAGACACCAAATGATCTCATCAGAAGACAGTATCTGAGGGTCACAGGATTTCTCTCGCCATCCAGAATGGTTCTCCTCCTGTTGAAGCGAGCTCCCACCAGTGGCAGGAGTTTAGATTCAAGCCTGTAAAGAATTCATCACTTAAGGTGCCACTTGCTTTCCCATCACTGTGTGCCAATGTACCATAATCAAGAAAGCAATGCTTGTTCTTGTGGGGGATAGTTGCCAGAATGAATCATTGTGGGGTAATTCTGGGGGAACTGTTTCCAGCTTTCATATTGTAGGTGTCGTAGGGACAAGCAGAAAAATCCAAAACCCAAGCAACCAGAAGACACAACCGTCTGTATGTGCAAATTCCAGATTTTTATAAACTATTTCCAAAAAGCTCTTCCAGCTTTATCACAAACTGAACTGTCTGCCTTCGGGGGAGCTCCTCAGGTGCTTTTAATGAGGAAGGGAACAAAGAGACCTTTTTGCTATTAGAAAAGTTTCTTAAGTTCCCCTGAAGTTCAGAGCTGAATGTAGTTTGCTGTGTTTTATCATGTCTTTTCACTTATTTTGATGAAGAGTTTTCTTTCCTCATAAGAGGCATGGCAATCTGCTGCTCAGCAGCCCTGGGATTTGTCCCAGCAGCCCTGCAGGTGTTGTGGGAGGATGTCAGCTCCCTCTAGGTGGGGACAAGCTGTGTTGGCGCTTCCATGTGCTCCTGGCAGAAAAACAGCTTGTGGTTCAACAGAAAGGGCCTGTGAGCAAGCATCTGCCCTCTTGCCCAAGAACAACAAACAGCTTGACACATCAGGCAAGTGTGGTGCCAAGGGACTGCAAACACGTTGGGCAACTGAGATGGGGACATTTCTGGGGACACCCAGAAGGTAGGTCCTTCATTTTCTTTTCCCACAAATAAAGCTTCTGTACAGATGACCACATCGTCAGAGGTCTGGTCCCCGGGTGCTGCTCCTGTCTTGTCAAACTTTTCACTAGTGTTTGCTTCAGCCTGTAGCTACAGAAACGTACTGCTAACATTTTATATTTTAGGCAGACAGTGCCATCTAGTCCCTGACAAAATAGGCTAGAGAGGGATTTTTAGTGTTCCTTAAATACTGTTTTGTTTTACAGGAAAAGCTGTAGGAACAGCTTCTGTTTGGGCAAACATTCAAGCCGTGCTGCATTTTTCTCCTGTCCATATCTCATCTACATCCCACCATCTGCTGGCTTGATTTCTACTTCTTGCAGGTGGTTACCTGAAGAAGAATAAAAGTCTTTTATCTCTTTAGCTGGCATATCACTTGAGTTAGCAGCAACTATTTGATGAAAACCAACCATTTCACTTGCTTGGATGCCCCTTCCTACCTGACTTTACGTTTGCTGCTTTTTATTCTCCTCCCAGGACTGTTACTGATTTACTTTGAAAGATAACCTGGGTGCTCTAGTGACTGGCCAGACAGCAGCCAGAATCTGAAAACAGCTTGAAGCCTATTACAGCACCCTAAAAATATAGACCATATCTTCTCAGCAGAGTGATGGCCTGTAGCCTTGTCTTAGCATGAAGCTGGACATACATGCTGGGAACTCAGGCAAGAAACCACCAAAGAAAGGCAAAGGAGGGCCTTTCAACCTGCTGAAACCCCTCCTATGCCTTTCTCCAGCAGCCCAGGAGACCCTGCCACTCAGCAGAGATGCTCCTGCTATGGCCATTGTCTGTGGCCTTCCAGATTGTGTCCTGTGTCTCTATTGGAGTCCTTAAGGCTGGAGAAGCTACACTTCCCAGTGGAAAATTAGCCATGATTCTTAATAACCCTGGGAGACCTGTCCTGTGGAGCATCTAGAGAAGCTTTCATTATCATGACAGTGAACCTGGTGAGGTTTTGTACTCCTGTGCAGATGACTGTGGACTTCAGTTACATTTTTCTTCTAGGGATTTTCAGTGACAAAAACTCAAAACGTTTGTTGGAAACTAAACTTTCTCAAGGAAATGCTGTTTTGAATGAAGCCTGCTTTCTTGGAGAACATTTCGAATGTTTCGGCTAACTCCAAGAAAGTTTCTTTTGTGACATTCTTTGATAAGGAATATAGTTAGGATCACTATCTGAGAGAAACTACCTATTAACATCTATTAACATCTATTGAGGTGGATGGGGCAGTTCACAGATCCCATGGAATTCAGGATCACAGAATCACAGAATCAGTAAGGTTGGAAAAGACCATAGAGATCATCAAGTCCAACCTATCACCTATCACCCGTTACCTGATCTAATCTAGTCAAACCTGTTACCTAACCTGACTTGTTGCCATCCTACTACCAACACCTCATCCTACCCTAATATCTAGGTCATGTCACCAAGAACTTCATCCAACCTTTCCTTAAACACCTCCAGGGACGGCGACTCCACCACCTCCCTGGGCAGCCCATTCCAGTGAGAGATCACCCTCTCTGTGAAAAAGTTCCGCCTAATGTCAAGTCTAAATCTCCCCTGACGCAGTTTAAGACTGTGTCCTCTTGTTCTATCACTGGTAGCCAGAGAGAAGAGACTGACACCCAGCTGCCTACAACTTCCCTTCATGTAGTTGTAGAGAGCGATAAGGTCTCNGGGGCAGTTCACAGATCCCATGGAATTCAGGATCTGTGAAAAAATCAGGCTGGGTCTAGCTGCTAGCTAGTGAGTTCCAGTGAGATAGTAGTTCCTATGCTCCATCCAGTTCCCCAACAAGATACTCCTCGCACAGGAAAGCAGCTTTTGTAAAGGTTGCAACGCACCCTGGGACACATGTAATGTCTTGTTTATTCCTCACATCAATAAACCTTGATCTGGATACTCACTGTGTTTTCTAGGGGTTGATATGAGTGAGAGTAGCAGAGAAGCTGATGTGTTTCCTGAATGGAGCAGCCCTACTGCATATACAATATATTTGGGCCTGAACGGACCAGTTATCCTCAAGGAATTAATGTACGATCCATCTGTTCTTTAAGGTGACAGGACTGAAATAAGGTGGTTATTTATGTTCTACAAAATCATGGAAAACCCCAAAACATCTGAGTATCAGTGTTTCAGTAGTCATATTTTAGAAGCTGTAAGTTAATAAAGCTGGACCCATTATGTTTTAATAAGAGCATGTGATATTTCTAGTATGACTGCCATTTAGCTTGGGTTTCAACAATTGCTAATTTGGAAGTAACTACATAGAATCTATTTTGCCTGCAGAAGAAAACATTTCATTGACAGAGGACACAGCATATGCTGATTTAATACACAATGATCCAAGTTTTCCAGTTAGGGGGATAAAGGACATTTTAAGATCCCCTTTTGATGTGTTTCCCTCAGGCAGCATACAAAGATTTCCTTCTCTTTGCTGGAGGTGTTTGGCAGTATCTCTCTCCTTTTATGTGGATGCAGAGGATTTCACATGTATAGCTCATGATCTTGTACCATCATAGTTGCAACAGGAAATGTATAACAACTACTGAAAGCACCCAAGGTTATGGATGAGAAGTCAGTCAGTGCCCAACTTGAACTAGTCTAAAAAAACCCAGTCCACAGAAAGCTACTTAGACTGTGCTGCTTCAATACATAAACCCATATTATACGAAATATATTTATACAGGTTTCAATTTGTTTTCTTCAGACAGGCTTTAGTGCAACACCCTGGAAATCCCAGTAGTTTTTTTCCACCCTGGAGTGTTTGAGACGAGATGTAATAGTCCTGTGACAAGCTTCAGAGCTGTGAGTGACCAGGGAAGAATAATAAGGGCATAGAGACAATTTATGGTCTTTACGCTTGACTACAGCCTGCTATTTTAGCAGCATACCAAACAGCAGTGCTGAAGTCTTCCCTCACATGTCCATGCTTTTAGACAGCCAAGCTGTTGAATGAGGTAGATGCACAGTCATGCCAGGTGCATGAGTGCCAGTTTAAGCTTGCCTTGATATGATAAACTCGGAACTAACCTGGGAGCAAAACAAAAAAAATTCTTTTCATTGTTGTTATGAGGAGAGCTGGGGGTTTGCTGGGACTGCTTGCCCTTGCATCTTGTCTCTCAGCTTTGAGATAGTCCCAAGAGGGATCTAAAATGGCTTGAGATACATGAAGTCCTGGCATTCTAAAGCCATCTTCATACAGAAAGCCGCATCCACCATCCAGATTTGCTGTTCTTACACATGTGATTTGGTTTTATGAGCAGCAGATGGCACTCTTTAGATTAACTTGCTCTAAGCAAATTTTATATTAATAAAAACAGGTGCATGTGCACTCACACACAAATATTTGACTCTCAGAAAAATATATGAACCAGAAAAATCTGTTAATCTGAAATTTAACTTTAGGAACCATTAAATTCCCCTCCCCAACCTAAGAAACAGAGTGAGAACAAGGTCTAATCTAGAGTTTCCAGGATTTTGCTACTGCACTGAGCTATTTCCCATATTCTCAACCCTCTTTTTAACTTTATAGTGTAAACAAATGCCTGCTCATCCTGCCCTCCAATAACACCTTTCAAGACTACTGAATTACCTATAGAGATGAACATCCAGTGCTAAACCAAGAACTAGCCTTTGTTACAGCTTCTCTCCAATGTGTTCCCAGTATAATAATGGCCTGGGACCATGAATTTTTTCTTACCTTTTTTTAAAGCGGGAAAACACAAATTCATACCAGAGCTGCCTGCAAGATCCTCATCTTTCTACTTGGTCCACTTTAGTACAGTGGTAAGTGTCCCCACCTGTCATGTGGGAGACCCGGGTTTGATTCCCACCAGGGAGACAGTGTTAAGAGTTGGACTCGATGATCCTTGTGGGTCCCTTCCAACTCAGAATATTCTGTGATTCTGTCTCTGCTTTCCTATCTCCCATTCTATTTTCCTTTTTGGCCTCTCCAATGAGGTCCATGGAGGCCCCGCTGGTGGACTTTATTTTGCTCAGGTCCAGAGAAACTCCAAAATTCAGGTCCTGCTCTCTGCGCTCACACAGGAGCTCTGTGTTTGTTAGAATTTGCACCACAGCTAGGAAAGTAAACCATGTGCTGCTTTTGCCTGGCTTTATTTTGTTTTGTTGTACTGGATTTTTTTTTGTGCATTTTTTGGTGTGGTTTTTCTTTTAAAACAAATTTAAATTTCTTCACACACAGAATCACACAGAATATTCTGATTTGGAAGAGACCCACAAGGATCATCAAGTCCAACTCCTAAATGAATGACCCATACAGGAATTGGAAATTGTCTTTCAGGGAGATTTTCTGAATTCACAGCCAACTCCACCTGTGGGGCATCCTGCCTTATGACTCTGCTGAGGTCTTTGCCACGTTGAGATAATGCGACTGATGTGATGTAACTGCTGATGGTAAATCCGCAGAGCAGATGGCCAGCCCAGCTGAAGCTGTGGGGCTTCTCAGGGAACTGCTGCACAGTAATACAGCAACGAGTGTTTGTGTGACAGGGTTAAGAAAAGCCATGATCTGACACTACAGCAAACCCTTTGTGCAGATCAACTTGTGTTGGGGATAGCAGGATGCCAGCCACACCGTGCCTGTGCTGGGAGGCAAAGCTTGTCACAACGGTTCACTGAAAAATGAGCTCTTGTTTCACTCACACCTATACCATGTCACAAACCCTCAGAACTGGGTGTTCTGTTGTACCGCAGGAAATATTCTTGAGGAAAATGATTCATGGTGCTTCTTTAGAAGCAAAGGCTGCTTCAAGGCTCTACTGGCAGTTTCAATTAACTGGTGTGAATTCTGTTGTGTGGATTTACAGAGAGCTAAAACACTTGAAACAGAAGTTGGTCACTAGGTTTTATACACTGGGGTTTCCCTCTTTTCTCTTTACCAATTCTTGTAGGAGGTGGGAGGTAAGAGGACTTTGCCCCAGTAGCTACTCAGTCAGTGCATAAAAGATAATGCATAGTCAGATGCTGTAAGCATATTAATTTCTGATGGCTATTTCATTACTGGAAGCTTTTAAAATGCATTTTCAGTTCAGACTTTTTTTTTTTTAAACAGCTTTAATTAGTTATTTTTATCCCCATATTTATCTTCAGCTTCTGGTAGCAAAATGCAATTCCTGACAAAAGTCCAAATGCCGCTGCAGTGCTGCCGTAAATCTCAAGGGCATCCTCTGCAGCAAATGGAAGTACATATTAATGCAGGAAGTGGGATGGAGAGAACAAACTGATAATGCTTTTGAGACTGCATCCCTCGTGACAGTATCTATCATTAGCACTAGAAATGCCACTATTTGGAGGGTATGAGGTGTCCAGTGGCACCCAAAAGATCCCAAGCTGACACAAGAGATTTGGACATTTCTCTTTTATCTTCCGTGTCCTTTTTCAAACCCTTGTTATTGCTTCTTGTATCATACTGACTGTTCCTCCTGCAACTGAATAATACCTTACACTGCCACCCTAAATGACCTCTTCACATAGGAAAATGGTTGCCATTACATTCTCCTACAAGCAGTTCAAGTTTGTAGAAAGAAGAAAGCTGTAATGGACCTCCACTGAGTCCTCCCTCCTCCAGTTCTTTTCCCTTAGGTAATTCAATCTCTGCTGTGACACTGTGAATGAGTTGTGATTGCATGCTTCGTCCCAAAATTAGTTGTACAAGTAGCAGAAACACGGGATAAAAGACAAAACAAAACAACAAAAAAAAGTCAATGCAATTTTTTGCAACATATTGCAATGCATGAGAGTAATTCTTTCTGTCAGTGTGAAAGAGTCCTTATGGACTTTACAAAGGAGAGAAAACTAAGAAGGTGGAAGGAGAGCAGTCTAGAAATTTGTTCTAGGCTGAAACAAAGCCCCTTGTAACGTCTGAAAGACCTAACACCAATCAAAGAATTTGCTTCATTAGGAGCTTGTGAAATGCACTGTGTTGAAGAGGCCTGGGTTAGTGCCTGGTTTAACAATCCCTAAAATGACTCTGGCCTTGGATTCTCTGGGAAGGGATGGAATTGCATCCTCATCTCATAGAAATCTGTTTGCAGCCACTGTAGATCATCCACTGCCATGTGAGTCATGGGAAGTCAGCAGCCAAAACTTCAGTCCTGTTCTCTAAGGTATACCCGCTGTGTGGAAAAGCCACCCTAGAGAGCTGGCAGCTCCACCAGGCCTGAGTTACAATCAGCATCAACTGAGCAAGGGAGCGTGTCTGCAGGCTCATGATCCTTTTGCCTGTCAACAGTATCGCTGTCCACCTGCAAACCCTTCATCTGAGTGGCAGCAAACATCAGCAAAGTTTTGGCCTATTTGCTTCCTTTCTGTTGTCTACGTGCAGGAACAGCTTCATTTTAAGTTGCCATGATGCTCCTGCTATGGTGGGAACTGTGAGTTTGTGCCTAACATTAACTTTCAGGGTACTCACTCCCCATATCCAGGTTTTTACGTTGTGACACACAGGTTCACCTTTTCCACAGCTCCCTGCATGCAGAGGACTCCTATAGAGCAGCTCTCACACAGTGCTCTGTGTGAAGCCTGGTGGCTGGGACAGGACAGATGACTGACTGTGGCAATGGGAGCACTTGCAGGAGGTTTCTTCCAGCTGGTCTTAGTGGATGACTAGAAGAATCATCTTCTAACCAGGAGTATGTCTTAATCTGAGAAATGCTTAGAAATGCTTGCTAGGCACTGCTCTTTCCCTCAAAAAAAAAAAAAAAAGTAACAATAAATAAGCTTTAGAGAAAGCATATGGAAATGGAGAAAAGCCAGTAATGGTGACCGGTGACCTACCTACAACATCCTGTTACGAAACAATTGAAGGATTTGGAGATTAACAAGTTTATCCAGCACAACACTGCAAAGGGATATCCTGTCTCATTGACTTCTGAGGCTTCATGTTTGATGGGGTTTAAAAAGCATCTTTACTATAGCTCCTATGAATCAAATCAAGCAGATAAACTCCTTGGTCCTACCATTCCCTTCCCCAAATCCTCCTAAGGTACTTAGCAATTTGAACCTGCTGTATCTGCAGTTCTTTGCCTCACCTTAGTGACCAAACCATCAGAAACAAGAGAGTGTGACAACCTTTTTCCAGCTCATGAAGATTCCCTTCCTATCACTTTTGGAAAAATGGTATCAGAAGGACCTGACCTTCCCAGATGATCAGGCATTGTAATGGTGCATTTTCAGCATTGATGAACTTCACACCTGTTGGAAGAAAGACGAGTAGCTGAAACTCTTCAGGACCTTCAGAGTTTTCAACTGTGTCCTATAGACAGAAGATGAGGTATGGTGGTCACAGTTTGGGAACAACCAGTGTTTAATCTGCTTTGTGCTTAAGGATGCTAATAAAATGGAGGTGTACAAAACACTGTGTGGCATGAGGGAGTAACACAAAGCCTAGTGGGAGAACTGAAGCTGTAAGAGTTGCTGCCCTTTGCTCTCTTGCTAGGGCTTTTGAGTTCACAAACCCCAGTATGGTACTGCTATTCTTGTGGGATTCAAACAAGATTGGTCATTGTGTGAAATAAACTTCTCCTCTGGGAAGAGACTTTTGCAGAGAAAAACCATGAAACACCGCCGAGGTAATACACAGTGAACAGAAATGGAAAGGTTTGGAGAGGTCAAGCATCTCTGATGTTTATGAGGGATCAGGACTCATAGCAAGGGGTTTGAAGTAGCACTGCCTACACTTCTTCCTTGAGGTGACTATACTAAAGGTGCTTTTCCACCATATAGTTAGTTTCCCTCTAAAACCAAACCAGCACAAGGGAACTCCTGAAAACAAAACAAAGCAAACTGAAACAACCTCTTAGCTTTGATATGGGTGACTCAGAACAGAAGCAAAGCAGATCTTTCCCTGGTCTACCTTGCCATCCCAGGCCACTCCCTTTTTTTCATTGTTGCTCTCAGTTCAATGACTTTCCAGGCCCTCCTGGGTTGCAACAATCTTAACAAAGCCTCTTTCAGGACCCTAGGAAAAAAATCTTTCTTTTTGCCATCTCTGAAGCCTGTTGTCTTGCTCTTCTTCCAGGAAGCCTTCCGGCCACAATCAGTGCTGCCTCTCCCTGCTTTGCACCCCAGCATATTCCCCTGGGTAGCTCACTTTGCACAGCTCTTGGGGCAGGAGTGACCTGCCCCTGTGTCCCCAAAGTTGCTACTGTTCAGGCTGAAGCTGGCAGGGTAAGGCAGCCTGCAGCATGCTGTTGGGGCCCTGTCTTTAAACAAGGGAGAAACAACACCCAGCTTTAAAACAAAGTGTCTCCCTGTCTCTCATACCAGCAACGTGACCATCCATGAACATGGACAGATGAAGAAGTCAGAAGTCAAATCACACAGGACTGCAGATTTATGTGGGTTCCAAGGCTGTGTAGTTTGTCCTCAGTGTAGCATTTTAAAATACAATGATCTTCATGGGCACATACAGAGATATAAGTGGAACTGTGTAGGACACAAATTAGATTTGAGAGATTTCTTTTGCATCTCTGCTTTAAGATATGGTGAGGTTGAGCAAGCAGAGATAAAGAAAAAAACTCTCATTGTTCAGTTGCCAGTTTGTTTTTTTAAATTAAATAGCAGTTCACTGTTTTGAAAGGACTAGAATTGTGAGGTGATCCTACTTGTTCTGCACATGGCAAGTAGGGATGAAAGAGATGACTAAACATAGAATATATCTGGCCAAAAAAGTCCATTAGCTGTACACGGTTGGCAGTTGAGAGGCTCTTCTGAGGAAGCAGCACAAGTACACTGTGCTAAGTACTTACCTTGTTATTATTGTCCCTAGAGATCTGCTTTTAGGCATGATAAAATCAGCCTATGACATGAGATGCACCTTTGATCTGACCCACACTGGGCTACGTTACTCAAAGGCTGAAGGGAGCTCCTGAGATCACACTAATAGACCGGAGAGTTGTGAAAGATGAGAACCGCTTTCCCTTCAAATCTCCAGGCAGACAATTTTCTCTTGCTGAGTATCAGAGGAGAGCTCTCACAGTGGCATGAAGGAGGAAGAGTTGCCTGCAATAAGGAGCCAGCTGAGGTCTTTCACTAGGAAAACCCAAACTTTGCCCAGAGAGGCAGCGGACCATTGTGTCGGTGCAAGCAACCAGTGCTTTGTGAGTACAATAACATGGTTTTCTGTTCCATGGGAAGCACTGGCATATCTACAGTACCCACAGGTGTCAGCTGGGCTGCATGCAGAGGGAGAACTGGCAGGAGAAGCAGGAGTACTTGCCCACCGTGTGCCACAGAGCTGTTGCTGCTCTGCATGGGGCCAGGGAGTACAGGAAGAGCAGCCTCTTGGATGTCTGTTCCTCCAAGGAATAGCTTCATGAGCAATACTAGTTGTTATTCAACTACACAAGGTATGTCTTGGGGAGGGATGGTTATACTTCACCTGAAGAGGAAAGATGTGTACAGGGTGTGTAGGGAAAGAGCCATGAGTCTGCAAGCCTGTGGCACAACCGGCTTTTGCTCTGGAAGGGCATAAAACTTCCCAAGATCTTTTCCCCCGTTAAACAAACAATATTTACATGTGCATTGGTAGCATTAGTCTGAATTCTTACTATTAATTTTATGAAATCTTCTTTTAAAAATCTCCAGACAGTCATTTGTGCTACCAGCCACTTCTGTTTCCAAAGAAAACTGGATCCAAATTATTCAGAAGAACAGATGCATCTGTGCCCTCCCTGGAGTCACTGTACACAGAAATCTGAAGAGTCCTCTGCACTTCATCTCAGGCTCTTATACAGAGTCTGCAGAGAGTTGGGGTTTTTTGTTAAATGAAGATGTCAAATATTCAAAAGGAACCACACATGCACAAACACAAAAAAATAGTCCTCATATGGCAAGGCTCTTTTAATGTTGTACTTTTACCAAACCACAGTACATACTTCAAATAAGGCCTAACAGATTATACTCTTTATAAATTTACAAACAGTTTATTCTCCTTAAAGAGATCATATTACTTTTATCAGTCTTGTGTATTTCAATGAATTATATGTTTATTCAAGCATAACATAGCAAATGTAGCCATAAATCTTGTAGACTAAGTGTCTATAACAGAGAATTCTCAGATACACTAAACTTTCAGATTAGGATGTTTTTTTTTTTAATATACACTTTTTTTTTAAAGTAGGGTAGCTGTTATATTCTGGTTATGTGTCCCATGGGAAAATTGTGCTCAAGAAAGAAACCTGTGGACTAGAGGGACTGCAAACAAACAAGGTCTTGGTTCACCTGCTAGGGAACTGGGTCAGCTTTGTAGGCACATAACCCTGGGATTGACTTTCAGCCTGATTTGGATGGAAGAGGTGAGCAGCTGCTTTCACTTTTCCAATACCTAATGGCCCTGGTCTTTTCATGGGTACAGATCACTCCACAGCAGCAGGAATGAGATCAGTAAGAAAGGACAACTGAATTTCTATCTCTAAGCAACAGCCCAGGTTATTGAGAGCTGTTAGGGTTGTGTTACTCAGACATGGCACACAAACGGTACTTAAAAAAAAAAAAAGGATTAAAAGAAGAGAGGAAGTAAAATGACCTGCCTCAGTAGCAATTTTCAGTCTTTTGCAACTGCTATGTATATGAATCTAATTCTGAACCCTTATTTCTTGTCCTAGTCTCTGCTGACGCCTCTTTCTGCTGACAAGATTAGCTGTTGCTAGCTTGTGATCTTGTCAAGCAAAGACAGAGAAATAGGAGCAACTCACTACGATGTGAAACCCCCAACAGCCCGCTAAAGAAACTGTGTTTTGAGGACCTCACACTGTTCAACATCCTGGGCTGTACAAGGCAAATGTTTCTGAAGTGTTGTATGGCACTGATGGCTTCACTCCATCTCTCAAAGATTGAGAAGTTCCTGCCCAATATGTCCCTGCCAGAGAACCAATGAGGAAAGGAAAAAAAAAAAGATACTGGGACAACCCCCAAATCCAAACCATGCAAATTATAGTTGAATAATAAAAAAACAAATCCAAGCCCATACCCCAAGTCTCCCTTGACAGAGAAAGCTGATTGCTTTCTAAACTGCAGAACCAGCCATTTCTGTAGGTCCTAAATAACAAGTTTGGCAATAATTACCATGCACAAAGTAAAGGCCACTTATAAAACATCTCCATAAAAATATCTATTTATCTCTATATCTCTATTTATATATGTCAGTAAGAAGTGTCAGACTGAGCACACCTCAAGCACTCAATGTATTTAAACCCCATGAAATTAAGCACTCTTAGTTAGGGTTGGCATCCACATGTAGGATTAAGTCAGTACAAATAATTTCCGTCTGTTAATTAGCACTAGTTAAAAGGCATAGCAGGATTTTTTGGAAGCTGAAGTCTTTCAGGAATACTGTGCCAGAGAAACTCCCTGGGCTCAGGCTGCTAGATGTGTGAGTCAGTTCACTAGGATTGAAGATATTTTGTGTGATACCTGCCCAGCCAGCCCACTGACAGTTCTTGGTCCACTGAAGAGCAGAGAAAAAGAAAAGATCCTCATTGTTCTGTGTGACTGAGACTGACCATGCAAAGCAGATCTTTGGAAAGCCAGTTCCCTGTGATTCAGAGTTAATGGGAAACAAGTGATGCCTTAGCCTTATTCGAGGGATTCTGATCTCTCATCTTAAGCAGTTGGAGCTTCAAAAGATCAGAAACAATGCAGGAGTTTCAATGAGGCGAGTGCAGTATCTCAGATTTCCAACAAATACAGAAACACTTTTCCCCCCTCTGATCCAATGAAAATAAAATTCTTTAGTAATCAATGTTGAGAATTTTCTTGGATGTGCTCATAACTGAAACCTGTAGGAGTACTGACTTGTTGCCCCTGTTGAGCTTAACCTTTAATACTCCAAGAGACTAAAACCACTAGATGGTTTTGGAATGTCATTTTTTTGGTGTCCTATTTTGGAGACTACCAGTGGTCTTGTATAGCTGCTATAAAAGCACAAAGGAAGACAATGGCTGAGAGCTAATTGACATCTTGTGGCCTTAAGGAAAACAGATGCTGGCTTGTGTTATACATTAATTTTATTATTGATACCTCTTGGGGAAACCTGAACTAAGCAATAGAACATCAGTATGCTTCGTGGAATGAGGTGCAGCTGTCTCATTTTCAGTGACAGCTCATTTGAGTCTGTCTCATCGCCAGACAGTGCTGTGACTTTGGAAGAAATACAAGTTATAAAATAATGCTGCAGATGGCAGAACCCAAACTTGTACTTTCAGTCACTGAGTATTATGAACAGATAAAACCCGCTGCAAACACAACAAACAGATGACAGGAATCTAGTGGTATATAACCCTTCCACTACAGTGGTCACATTTTGAGAAGGTAGAAGACTTTAACATGGTCAAAGTAACAAACGATGCTGGGAAGGAGTTTAAAGATGACGGTGAAAGGTGATAAACTTATCAGTGAGAGGGAACACTTTTAAAGTAGAGAAACAGGTGGGAAAACCCCCAGAACTGTCAGCAAGTTTCTTTCCTTGGAGCAGTGGGTAGGGAGGTTTGGAAAACGGGAAGTGTACAGAGATCTTACTGCTGTACCAGGAAACGTGTAATGAAAGGGACTTTCTACTGTGTTTTAAAGTGTGCAGCAAAGGGAATTTCTCTTTGTTACCTTGTGCTGCAGTAGTTTAGGTTTCAAAGATAAAGGTCCTGTTAGTGCAAGTCACACAAGAAAACTGGGCAGACCTTGATTTTATAACAGAAATAAGTTACACCTAGCTGCTGATACTGTGTCCAGTGCTTTATGATGGCAAATTGTAGATATATTTTTTAATATCTACTCAAAGGAGTTTTTAAAGACAAAGTGGTACAGGGCTATTTGTTCAGCTTGTGAATGTTTTATTGACTGTGCCAAGGTCAGACTCCTTCAGTGACACACGCACTGTAAGCATGAGAACGTGCAGTTTAGAGAACAAACATTAAGGGGATGTCTACCTTGTTTTATTCAGTCAAGTTTATTTATCTTCCATACCTCCACAAGGGGTTAAAAAAATAATCCTTGGCTCATTTCTGTATCGCTAACTAAAGCCATGACTAAATGTAGGAGAGCTGTTAGGCTGGAAATTTCCCAGATGAAGCCTGTTTCCACCTGAGTTATCTAAATTATTTGTTTTCTGGCTGATTCAAGAGTTTGACTTGCTCCAGTGGCTCTCAGTCTGTCTTAAAAAAAGAGCCTGCTGATAACCGACCGCCCCGAAAAATGGAGTCAGTGGGGAGAAAAAATCCCACGACTGGATGTGATGCTAGATTATCTCAGATTCCCTTTCCCACAAAAAGCTGGGCCAGAAGGTCTTTTGTGGTCCATTTTAACCTGCAATGCTCTGTAAGACTGGGGGAAAGATGACAACAAATAAAAGGGCAGGCAGCAACACATCTGAGAACTGTCTTCTATGCCAGGACAGGACAGAAGGTAGAAGAACTTGGGACTTGTGACTGTGCTCTCACCAGCAGCCTAGAGAAGCTTGCTTAAGTTTCACGGCTGTATTCTTGCAACAGCCTGTTTAAAGCGTATGAAAGATGAGAGAAGCTCAAATGTTTGGGCCCAAAAGGCAACCAGCACAGGGTAATATATAACCCAACTGCAGCACTGTACCTACCCCAGATTCCTAACTGGAAGGCAAGGAGCTCTTTTCTGCTATAGTTTATTGTTCTGCATGCAAAACATTTCCCTCAAATGGCTTCTGCTCTAGTGTCATTCCTGCAATTTACTTTTTTTACCTGTCAGAAAATGTTATCTACCCACCTTCACGTGGGTTTTTCAGGAAATTAGAATTTCTTAGGGTGGCTCTTTGCTAGAATCTGGAATGTCAGTTGTTGAGTATTATCAGTATAAATGCCTCTGCATTCTAAAAATTGCAATAGTGATAGTACATCTCTGACCCTTGGAGACAGCAGAATTAATGCTATGAAATCTGAGGAATGAAACATTTGCTCTTCCTTAATAGTCTATTATATACCAAGCAAGAACATTAATCTGTGGCAAAGCAAAGCACTTTTATGTTTGTTGTTTAATCCAGATGCTTTTCCATTAAGGAAAAAATAGCAGTGGGAGCACAATATTGTTGGAAGTTGCTGCATCACAGAAGAAATGGAATGCACTAAATTAGTTACTTGCTTGTATGTATGTTTGCAGAGTGTATCTTACCCCCTTTTCACAGAAGCAGTTCTAGTTCTGCTCAAATAATTGTTCAGCTTTTCTCATATGAGATTTCAAAATTAGAAAACAAGTGAAAAGAAATACTTCTCAGTGAAAGAACCCATTGATACCAAATTTTTTTTTAACAGTAAATGACTTTACAAAGACTTCTTAAGTAAAGAAGCCACAAATTGGCCACTTTTCTTCCTCATTCTTAAACTGTTGGCACAAGCAGGGTTTTGAGCATAATGCTTCAAGAAAAAGTCTGCTAATATGTAAAAGTCAAGAGTTAAAAGAACTGTGTTACAGATTGTTAAATAAATGCTTTTCCATAACTAGGTCCAAGTCTTGTCTCATTGGAGGCACCATATGTGCCTGCTACCGTAGGGCACAGTCTATCTTCAAAATTGCACTTAATTTCAAGAGTGATTTTGCTAGCATTGCAGACTCACGGATTTGAAGCAAGTTTGGTATCTTTTCCACCCACGTTGTGGCAGGAATTACCCAAGTGGTGTAGACATGGCATCCCAAATAGCTTTAGGTTTTAGAGGTGCATGTGCACACCTACACGCGTCTGACTGTAGTGAGACATATGTGGTGACGGCAAGAAGCAAAGACTCCTCAAGTCACAGTGTTCAAGTATCAGATGGGCTTTACACTCGAATCTTCAGTCCCACCTCTTTGTTCTAGAGCTTTTCTACATAAATGAAAAATATTCCTGTATAAAGTGTGGCTCTCCTTCTAGGGGTTACAGCAGTCAGTAGAGAACAGTCAAAATATGGTCATGCAGTATCACACCAGGACTTTGCCACTGTAATATTCCACAAAGGAAGTTAAGATCTTGGACAGATACAGGGATCGGGTGGGTGGTTAAGGCAATTCACACTGTAGACAGAGAAACAGGGTGGGACAAGCACAGTACCTCTGACTCAGGTGGTTGTTGCACTGATTCTTCTTTGTCTAGATTTCACACACTCCCATTCAAGTGCATTTAACATAGTTCTTTCATAAAATGTCATAAAAATGTTTTAAAGCCTGACAAGGTAGTTTATTAAAAGGAACAGACACAAGTCTGTTGAGCTGGGCATACATTCTTCTTGATTTCAATAAAAGGCTCTCGTTCATAAAGGAAAGGACAGAGTTAAGGTAGGAAAGGAGGGAGAACAACCCACATTCAGTCATTTGTAGTATGTAACCCTTGTGAAGGTGGCAATGCTACAGAATCTTCAGTAACATACGTGAACAGAACTGATACAAAACTGCTGCAATCTGCAAAGTGATCAGAAATGGAAAGAATGCACAAAGGCAATCATTTAATTCCTATCCAAACCCTGCTCTCAGACCCAAAACCCACCTCAACAAGTACAGATGTACACCCCACAACAGGTAATTCTGATGCAGGAGGAACACATTTGCACTTCAATAAATCTTGCCTACTTTTAGCACTCTCTCATGTATAACTGAAGTCCCTTTTTTCATGTACGGTGGGCCTTTTTTTTAAGAGGCCTTTCCAAATTGATTTCCTGGTACTAGAGAAGGAAAAAAAAAATACAGACAATGATCAGAATATACAAAGCATGACGAAACAGCTGTCAGGGTGATTAAAACAGTTTAAAATGTCTTCCCTCCCCCCCATTTATTTAACAATCTCATTTGTAACAGAACTTCAGTTAAAAGGAAAGACAGTCACAGAAGGTATTTGCATACAAACACATTGTCCTTTCATTCTAATTTACACGCCGTTGCTTTTAAAAAGCAAGGGTTCTTTTGTTTCTATAGGATGGATAATGACACCTGACTAACAGGATTTAGGTTCTGCTTTTCAAAAATGACACCCTTTCAGGATCACCACGCTTGATGGAATGTAAAATCATTCCTGGGAGGAATCATATTAAAAGCTATTGCTTGTCAAATTGAGATAGCTTCACATTTCAACAGATACCCTGGAAATTAGATGCACCTGCCATTAAAGGACACACTGTTTTAATTATACTGAATTCTTATCAGTACAATAAACTGGCACATATACACCACTGCTTTGGCAGTCTTACAAAAAATATTCATGATGACCATCCTCTCACATATATCATGATACCTAGAGCATGATATTAAAATGCTTCCATACCTTTGAAGTGGTAACTGCTAGAAGAGATATAAAAGGTACGGGTAATGTTTAAGACACAAAAAAACCCCAAAGCAGAAATGCTCCAGTACCAATTAAAGATACATATTCCTATTTAATACATCTGAATAAACAGTGTGTGAAAGACTTGGTTCAAAACTGCCAGACTGGATTGCAGATTTCCTTTGAGGTTTGGTTGTCATATGTTTTACACTGTTTCATCTCTTTGGAGCTCCATGTCTCATTACCTGATGGTCTGCATGTGTTGTGAATGAGAATCCAAAATATTGCTTACATTACTTCACTAACACTGAGAGCCTTAATCTGGAGCCCAGTCTTGCTCTCCCCAGTGCTGGCGGCAGTTTAGCCATCGTTTCCTGTAGAATCAGGAATGAACCTTTCAGAAACACAACTGGGACACTTGGGTTCCCGAACCAGTACAAGAAGCTACATTTTTCTGCACAGTTCAAATAGGTGAAACAGCTAAAAAACAGGCGATAAAAGACCGATTATTTTAATATTCTTTGGGGAAAGTACAGAGTTTTATAAAAGCAGGACCCGCTCTCCCCTCCAAGAGATTTTCCCACTACAAGTGTAAGGGGAGTACCTGTTAAACAACATGGATTTTTGGCACAAGTAAGAGTGGATGAAAAAAAAACTATGGATGTTTTTTCAGCCTTCAACAATAGGCTTGCAGAGGAAGAAATCCTCAGAATAGATACAGTGCTAGCAAAATACACAGGCTACTTCTCTGAGCCTGCTCCCACTTCACTGCCAGGCTGCTGAATGACCATTGCCTAAAACTAAACATCCATGATTCTCAGAAATTAAATACAAAGCAGATACGAAGGAATTCACCTGAAGTCACCAAATGCCTATATAAAGACTAGCTGCTAGTTGATAATATCATGTCTAAGGTCCAGTTTAAGAAGAAACAAGAATTCTAATAATTAAAAGTTTCTAGATTTATGAAAGTGACTGCGTCCTGAAAACAAGACAAGACTGGAGATTATCAACATTTTAACACAGCACTAATGAATTTCACATATCAAAAAGAAACTTTAAAAAGGTCCATGGTGTACAGTCAATGGAGTGGTGCAGATGCCTGTGAATTGATTTCAGAAATTTACACCCTGTTTTTCAAATTTAAGACACTAATTTGTAACTATTGCTTATGCAATGGTTAAAGGTTATTTTCTAGAAATTCTTGCTTACAGGGCTGTGGGAGATCAGCTGGTAGTCTTTCAGAAATCAGTGAACAGATGCCACTGGCCTCACTACCATAACCCAGACACAACTCTCCCTTGCTTCGCCCAGGACTTGGTTAGAAACAGAGACTGAGCCAACTTTCCCTTCTCATGTTATGCTGAGGCATTTGGCAAACTTGCACTATGGCTGTGAAATCCGTCTCTCCTACACAAAGTAGCAGAGAACTGTAGTCTCTCAGGATACCTAAGTCTGATCTTCCTCAGAGACATTAAATTCATCTTAGTAACTTTTTTCTGCAAAGCAAATCCCAATCATGCAAACTCCATTCATTTCTCTTGGCAATTTGAAGTTCCAGGCAAGGATGTTTTTCAGAGAGGACTAAAATATCGTTAAAATCAAATTAAACATAAAATAAAGAAAAGACAATGCCTTTTCAGTCCTACAAAGACATCATCTGCTTGATTACAGACAAGAGAGGGAGAGGTCAATACTGGAGCAAGAGACTGCAGAACACAAGAGTGACAGAGGTGATTTTTATGCCTACTTGAACACCTCTGCCACATGTTACCTGAGAAACAGTAATTTCTTTTGAAACTGGCAACTTCTTTGTATGCTAATTCCAAATCCAAATGCAAGAAATAAATAGGTTTCATTTGCTCTGATACCTATGTTCAGTGAATCCAGAAGAGGACTTTAAGGCACCATCCTTAAAACTCAAACTATCTGGCCTTGTCTGTCTGACAAACTGTGCTTATTCATTTCTTGTCTGGTAAGACTCCTATATTTTCTTACCCCAGCATGATATTGTTTTGTTCCATTTTAAAGCATCAACTAGAATAATGAAAATTGCAACCAGAGAAAGATGGAAATTAAAGATGCTAAGCATAGTGGATTGTACATTTAGGTGAAAAATACGTATTTCTTGTACAGAAAAATGGATTAAATCTGTGCATACTAAACCCATCAATCTTAAAGGTAATGCAAATCTAGGACTGTCATGAGCATACTTTTAAGGGGAAATTCTTGGTATCGTTTCTGTTCTTTTAACACATGGCAAATGCCCTGCAGTTTATTCACTCCCTCATTCTGTTGCACTGCAAAAACTGGTCATTAAAGCTTAAATGTCTATTAATTCAGACCACAGGAGAACCACACTCCTCTACAGAGGGCAAGCTAAAGCTTTGTTATTGCCATCAAAGGATATTAGGTCTTGAGGCTGCCCTTTTGCCTTTCCTACTAGCTGCCTGCCTGCCTGCCTGCTACTCAGATGACGCCCACAACTTCCCTGGTCTGATGGGAAAATGGGATGAAATGCTGCACTCGGCATTGGCCTTGCTATTCTTAAAAAATGCCTTACAAAGACAGTGAAATAGTTCAGGTAAATCTCTGTATTGAAAAGTAACTCTCCCCTGTGTATGTTTCTCATGTGCTCTGGGGGCAGTCTCCTCCTTCACCTCACCTTCCTGACTGTGCAAACACTACCAGCAGAAGTTTTCTTTGCAAAGGACTGAAACAAGGGATTTAGGGAACAGACTGCTATTCTTGAGTTGGGGAAAAAGTATGATGTGAACCCTATGTGTTCAAATGCATTGACTAGAGCTGTACTAATAATTCTATGACAGTCTATTACGAGAAGGAAACAAAATCTGGCTCTAATTCCCTACTACAATATACAGTATATGCCAATATACCACGGGCAGAACTGCGTTTCAACTGGCACATGTCTCAGGTCACCAGTGCCACAGCCAAAGATACAGGAACAGACTCGGTCTACAGACTCACACAGCATCATCCTCCCTCAGAGACTAACAAAATAACAACAAAATAACCTTCCTAAAGCTTTCTGTGCTTTATGATCATTCTTTCTAGTAGTAATAGTAGTCAGAATAACAGTATTTTTTTCATAGTTGATGAGAATTGCACGCAATCAACAAAGTGCCTGGGTCAAGAAGATTGATCCTGCCAGGGCTGACATGGGCTGATGATGTGCTAAGAAACAGGTGAGTAAGATTTGCATTAGTCCTTACGCCTCTGTCCCACCCCCAGGTCAACACCACCACAACGAATGGTGTTATGGTCAAGGCGCGGGGCTGAGGGCAACCTGTGGGGAAGTGGCCAGCCATGAAGGAACACAATGCTGGGAAGAAAGGGCTGCCACTTTCTCTCAGGACAAAACTACCCATATTTTAAAGAGCTTTTAAAAAATGTAAAAAAACCAGCCCCATTTCTTGTCGCAGGTATCCAGAACATCTCTAAACACACAGAGAAATAGACAGGTATTACTGAAAATTTTAACCAGTGCTGAAGCTGCAAAACTGCTCTTTGATGTAGTTGTTTGGATACAGACGGGGCAATTTGCTGTAAATAAATATTTAAAAGTATTTTTCCTTAAATGCTTGAGATATTTTTTTTCTCTCCAGTCTCAGTGGTATTTTCCTGTCACTTGCTCCTCCAATTGTGCTGATCTTTTTACCCAATGTGTGCTCAAGCGTCCGACACAGAGTGTTGTCTCTCCGCTGCAAGAGTCATCCCAGTCCCACCCTGGCCCAGCTCATATCCCACCCCAGGCCCCATCCCCGTGGGCTTAGATAAGCCATTCCTTCTTGCTCTCGTCTATGGTCTCCGTGAAGTTGGGGTCATTGTTCATGATGGCGGCGTCTGCGCTCTCGGCTGACTCTGCCCCTTTGGCCTCGTTGGTGTGATAGGTTCCCTTGTGGCGAAACATGTAGCGGATCAGGAACACCAAGGTGCAGAGGATGGTAAAGATCACCACTGCGATGACACCTACACACAGGAGGAAAGAAAAGATGCCACCAGTGAGACCACCTACAGATTTTGACACAAAGAAAGGATCTCAAACCTCAGACAGTTAGACATCACCACAGTTGCTTGGTTTCCGCTACTCTATTTATATATAGTTTTAGTTGTATACAAGATGTTACTCAATGAAGTCTGCCAGTGGTTTTCATCATGAAGTAGATAAACTTCAACATTAATACCTACTGACAGACCTGAGCTTTGCTGACCAAGAGACAGAGGATGCTGAGGGCTCCCAAATCACTGGGGTGAAATGGTGATGCCATGGCCTGTGAAGCTTTTTGAAGATGAGTCACTGAGGTACACTTTCTAGCCAACGGCTGTAAAGATATATCATAGTTCCCCAACATGGCCTTGAAAATTGGCTTGGCTAACTGTTGGTTCACTCCACTCCATAGAATTGCAGATGTAACTACTTTATTATCAGTTCCATCCTTAATTGTTCTCCCTTCAGTGCTCTATTTAGGGTTCAACCCTGTTATGGAGAGGAATCATGAATATTATCTTAGCCACAGGTATTTATGTGATAAAACAACATGGTTTCCTTTTTGGCACTTCTCTACATCTTTCTCAGGTTAAAAAAACTTGTAATCAGCCAGAATTATGTTATGCCACTTTATGTTAACTGATGCCTTGGACATACAGGCTGTTCAGGTGTGGCCTGGATTTTTCTGAGGAATACAGTGGTATCCCTCTGATACTGTAAACTGTCAAAGTATTAAGGAAAATTTATAAGTAATAATAAAAACATAAATTGGAATGGAAAAATAATGTAGCAAATCAAAACTAAAGTAACTACGTAATCTAAACCCGGACACGGAAACACAGACCCTCAAGTGTCTGTGTTTCCGTATGATGGAAAAAAATCAAGAAATTCTATTAGACTGCATGTAGTACTATAATCAGTGTTGCCCTACGTGACAAAACCCACCAGTGGTATGTGATTTTATATGTATTTAGAACTGACTCAAAGCCAATAGACTGATCTTTAATTTTTTTAGATTTTTTTTAATATACATATGCCTTCAGAATTAGATGAAGTGGCAGTTTTCCCAGGATAGTTATGGTGCAACACAAATTGCCTATGTGCATAAAATTAATCAAGATTCATATTTCAGGCAGGAGGTGACCAGAATATTTTGAGTGGAAAGCTAATTCACAGTTCCAGTTCTGGTCTTATTTAACATCACCAACCACAATGATTGGAAGTCTTCCACACATAACTTATAGCAGAACTTGGAACACAAAAAAGAATGCAGGGTCACGAGAGATTTTTGTCAAGGGCAGCACAAATACTGTCTGACATAGATTCCTGTTAATTCTGCTGTAACTAGAAAAGTGTCCTTACTATTTCATATAAATAAATTACTCTGTTAACATAAGTAACTACTGCAAACTAATTCCCCACATGGATGCTTAATGTGGGTTATGAATATCAGTATTTTGATTTGGTTAAAACTGAATCTCAGGGCACAAACTAAGCAAAGACAAACTACTTCACTAACACAATGTGTCTGAACACACACACATTTCTGTTAAACTGTTCAGGTGTTATTTTCGCACAGTCAGCTCTTAGCACCAAACTTGAATGTGCTACCAAGTGCAATTCAGCCATCAGAGTCTTACTGCAAAGTATGTATATCATGAAAGTAGATGGTTTTCTTACCTCCAATAATAGCAGAGTTTCTGTTAACTCCATCTGCTATAGCTTCACCATTGTATGGGAAATCAGCACTCGCTGCAAATAGGAAATTAAAGATTGATGTTGCAATAGCAGTAAAACTTTTGTATGAAGTTCAGAAATACATCCAACAATATCAGACACAATTTAAAGAAAATTGCGATCCCTAGATATCTATCTAAAGAATAATAAAAGAAAAAAAAATCTTTCATTATTAACTAACCCTTCAGAACTACTAGCTTCCTCCTCTTAACAAAATCAAAATTTAAATAAAGGAGGTACTCTCAGTAAGCTTTGGTGTTCATATAGGAAACAATTTTGTCACTTTACTAACATAAATTCGGTAAGTTTTAAGTGGTAACTTAGTACAAACCCAAACAAACCGCTTTCTTTCAGAAGTGTGTGATCATACATATTATTGGAGGGATTTTTGCCTTTGTCACTGCTACCCATTAAAGGCTTCGGAAGTTTCCAGAATTTTGTGATCACTATTGTGTAGAACTGCAAACTCTTTGAAAGAAAAACTGGAACACTGCTGCATAGTCCAAGGTAAGAGAAGGGCTGCATCTTCTGCTGGTCAGAGCCACAGAGCAGTTACCCAAAGGAGCGCATGCCAGCACCTTTGCTACTCTAGGAGAATCACAGAATCACAGAATCAGTAAGGTTGGAAAAGACCATAGAGGTCATCAAGTCCAACCTATCACCTATTACCTAACCTAGCCAAACCTGTTACCTAACCTGTTGCCATCCTGCTACCAACAGCATGTCAAGCTTAGCCACTGCCAGAGGTGTTTTGGAGCTTAGAAACAAGACTGCGAGCTGGAGGAGCTGAGGCATGGCAGGCAGGAGAGCCCATGGGGGATGAGAGCCTCCAGCAGACACGAGGTGAGGAAATACAATCAGATGTACCAGTGCTCATCTGCCAGCAGCCTAAAAATGAGAGACTTCTTGTAGCAGAACCGGATGAAGGAATCTGTACAGGTTTAAAGTAGAAATTGGATGACTGCCTTGGTTTTAACCTCCAGAAAACATCACAGAAGCTTTTCAAAGTCAATCTCATCAATTAAACCTAGCACTTTCTTTATAGTTAGACATAGCAACCTGACACTGCAATGACTAAGCAAGCCCAGGCTAGGCGAATCGTTGGAATAATTTCCTTCTTTGCCACTGGACTACGGCATTAACTTTGAAATAGAGAAAATGTTGTTAAAAGTGCCTAATTGGAGAAAATAAAATAATCAAAGATATTAATTGCTTCTTAGGGCAGCATTAAAAGCCCAGCTGTATTTTCCTTGCTGGATGGATTAGGTGATATTGTATTAAAATAATCTATCGTTTTTACAGACCAGTGATGCATTCAGTATATCCAAAAACTGGCTAAGGGAATTCAACTGTCTTTCTGTTAGCATGGAGTAAAATCCATAATAAAGTTTTTTTTGTATTGTAAAGCAGCTGCACAAAAGAATGAATGGCTTCAACTTGCCACATGGCCTGAAAAGAGGTTTGGGGCTAGAGCAGCCTTGTGTGTGCCTACTCTGGGAGAGTCGAACCAGCTGTGTGTTCAGCAGCTAGTTTTTGGCTGGTTTCCTGTGGAGTAAACAGGAGTGCGTTTCTCAGAGCTCAGTGGAAGAGGCCTGTCCAGGAGTTTTTTGCCAGCAGCAGTTGTGCCTTTGACACGTGCTGGTGCTCTGACCTCTGAAAACCTATAAATTATAAAAGATAAATAAACACCTGGTTCTGTCCCAGTGCATTTTGCTCCAAAGAACTGTGCAGGATGATTAATGAAGACGTTTTGGCACAGGGTCCATAATCATTCCTTTACAATGCAAAAAGTGAAAGGGCTGGCAGTGGGAAAATGAACCCTAAATTTTAAGCTGCCCTTCCTGCATCTCAAGGAAAATCATAAAGCCAAATAATAGACATGAAAAGCATTAATTTGCAAAAGCAAGGAATTGCTCTCTGCCATTCTAACCCCAAAGGAGGCCCCTTGCCATAGGAACAGCACCACAGGCCATTAACAAGTCCTACCACTTGCTGCTTGTTTGAGAGTTGGCCTCCTGTGTCCTTACACAAGAAATCTGAAAATTGTCAATGGCCACAGTTCCTCCTTCCTTTACCATCGAATATCACACTGTATTATGTTTTATCTCCTTTTAAAAGGTTATTTCAAGGACCACAGCACTAGTGAAGTGTGAGGAAAGAGGAAAGCTGCTGTCCATGGCAGCACGATTCCTCCTGAGCTGCCACTTCACAATGGCTATGCTAAAGGCATTCCTGACAGATGGAAGACCACAGTTTATGATGTGCAATAGCCACTGAAGTACACTACAGGCTAATGAAGAACATGTGAAGCTACATCCCTGATCCTGTCTGAGAGTTGCTACTAGGCCAGGATCCAATGTCTCCATCCAAAGCTGCTTTCCATTGCACCTAGTTATTTTACACATTTAGGAGGAGGTGTCCATTGGATCAACAAGCATGAACGAACATGTTAGAGCAGGCTGTCAAAGGGGCAGCAGTAATACTGATGCTCTGCACAGATGACTATGGAATTCTGTTCACAGGCCATAAAGAGTAACTTATAAATGTTTTAAAATGACTGGTCAGATAAAATTAATATTGTTACCAGTGCCTCTGAAGTTTCAGGGGAAACTAAATCACAGTGGAACTACTGGTTCCACTTTATGGCTATAAAGTACAGATGAAGGTCAGTGCGAGTTGTTAATGGACAAGCGTGTGCCTTCATTTCTCTGTCGCAGCTGGAAACTTCTCTTCCCTGTTCAGATTCTTCCATTATCACTGTGCCACTGTGTATTACCTACATGTCTCAGCAAGCCCTTTTGCAGTGCCTGATACTTGTACCTCAACAGCTTCAAATCATGACTTACCCACAGCAAAGAGGTGCCAGAGCTGCAGTTACTCCCTGTAGTCACCCTGCAAAGCCCCTCTGGACAGTAAGTGGGCTGTGAATGTAATGTGAGGTGGGTGTGGGGAGGTTAAAGCAGGAGTTTTGTTCTACAGACCATGCTACTTGTTTGTTAGCTGAGGCCATGAATAAGGATATTCAGTTTTCCTCTATTACCTGGTCTAGAAAAGTTGCCCTCAAACAGCTGATTCCCATCTGGTTTGGAGACACTGCTGGAAAAGTTTCTTTACCTGAGGATCTTTTTCCTGAATATTCCCTAGGTAGCTCTGAGTAGCCAATGTCTCACTTGTGTGAATTAAAACATGAAGAACAGAGCAAAGAGCTTTTTAATCTATCAAAAAAAAAGCGCTACACATTGACCTATGTCAATGTGCTACCAGGTCCTCTGCTCACGCAGCTGTGGCACAGAACCATCAGTTTGCTGTCAGAGCACATCAAAGACCTTTTCCTAAAACCTACAGTTGGTGTAGGGATGGATTGCACTGCGCCACAAAATGTTAAGCTCATCTGTGGTTTATGAATAACACTTCATCTGGTTCCCTTCCAGAATCCAATCTCTGCGATGCTGTTCTTTGCGCCATGTATTCCTACAGCAGGTCATCAGGTTTGCTTCAAACACCACCATCCTGAAGCTAACTTATGTAAAATGACACCGTACGCTTTTGTGTCTCTTTCTTTCAAGGCCATAGTTTCAATAATGACAGAGTAAATCTACAAAGTCTGAACTTATATTTTGCACTTTTCAGCTTTCTGTTATTAGCCTCAGGGTAAACTTTGCAACATCTGAAAGGGTGACTGAAGACTTGACTGCAGGCAAAATCCATACTTTGGCCACCATTTTATTGCCATTCAAAGTTTTAGATGACCACAAAAATGCAGTAGGAGACCTACCATCATCCAGCACGCCCAGTATGGTCATTGCCAAAGCCAGCTGCCATACAGAAGCCCACAATGAATAGAGAGGGGAGATGGGACTGGCTAAATGGACCACAATTAGCATTAGCTGTTAAAGATGACAGATGTGCCTGATTTAGCTGAGTGAATTGTAATTTTGCTTCATTATAGTAGGTGTGATTTTGCATCTGCCATTTTCAGAGGGAAATTGTTTTGCAATGGATCCCACATCAAAGCCTTTTGAAAATTCACAAAATTGAAACACAAAATGACCCTGTTAAAGAGAAAAGTAATCCAGAAAATGGGTGTGGACAGAGAAATGAGCCAAACGCTATTCAGTAAAGGCAAGGGGAAACCCAAAACCGAACAGAGAGACTTTTCAGATGGAGAGCAGTACTGCGAAGCACACAGTAAAAAGGGAAATTTCATTTTCCCATACACTACCAGGAGTGTAACATGTAAGTCAATGAAAGCAATTTTTTAAACTGAACTTTTTTACTGAGTGGGCTAGTCTTATATCATCATATATCTTGTATCATATCATATCATATATCATATATCTTATATCACACCACAAAGGTAGATACAGTTTACATTTGCTTCAAAAAAGGAAGGGTGGGAGTGATCACAGGTCTAAAACAAACAATGGAACAAACATGTGAAATACTCAAACTGAGTTTATCCTAGAAATCACATATTGCTTGCAAGGCTGCTTTGACCTTTCAGCTTTAAAGATGTCCATAATTTTGAGAGGTATTCTCCCACTATTTAGATCTGTT
Organism: Pitta sordida; assembly: GCA_013390025.1. Classification (NCBI taxonomy): domain Eukaryota; kingdom Metazoa; phylum Chordata; class Aves; order Passeriformes; family Pittidae; genus Pitta; species Pitta sordida. Next base: position 187,737 of record WEKX01026248.1, read on the forward strand.
AGATTTTCACATAAATATGAACAAGAGAAGCAATCAGAACCGTTAGATCTGGTGATCACAAGGCATAAAAAACCTCCAGCAATCAAGACATTGATTAGAGTTAGAACAGTACGAGAACAAAATAAAAGCAATATATTGAATGATATATAATTACTTGTGTGTAACTCCTTCTTCCTAATTCTGTTTTGCAGCCACGCATCCAAGAATTGACCTTGTAATGAGAACAAATTAGGATTACGAGAAAGAGTTGGGCACTAGATCCATTCACTAATCTGTTTCTCCGTAGGCCCATAACACAGGGGAGAACAGAAGTAAGTTCTCTGGTTGCATTCTGTACAATTATGCCAACTCTGCCAGTCAGGTGAGATTGTACTGCTGTGGTTTAAAATTACAGAGCACTCCTTATTACAGACTCTAAGTACAGAAACTCATTGCTCAACTGTTGATATGTAGTAGAAATTAATGGGTATTCGTAGTCACATTCCCCTTCCTGAAGGGACTGGATTACAAGTGAAACTCTAAATGCACAGAAATGACAGAGGAGTAAACAAATCCATTACACAGCCTTCATGAAAGGTGAACATCACAACACCTAGAGTACAATTTCCCTTTCTTGCTCATCCCATGCCCATGCCCATCCCACCAACAGCTTCCTTCCTGAGTTTGGTTCTGTGAAGAGCTCTCATGACAAGTAAACTGCATCAAATCAGCAAAAGAAAAAAATCTGAAGCAGTGCTAAAAAAGCTGTGGCTTTCAATGAACATTTTTGTGTGTCTTTTACTTTGTATTGAAAGGTCCTACGTTTCTGTTTTTTAAATTAATACATCCGTTTTTTCCCTACATCTCCAAGGTGAAAACTGAGAAAGGAGGAAAACTTCCCCCACTCCTGCTTTTCTAAACATTTGAGAACGGATTCTGATTAAATTCTGTTAATAGAATTAAAGTCCTACTGACACCAGGTTAAGTACAGAACGGGGAATTTGGCTGAAGTTATTTTTAATATTAAACACCTCCCACGTTTAAAAAAAAAGAACCTTGTACTTACCCCATCACAAAATACTTAAAAGATATTATTAACCATATTGTTTGTAAAAGTTCATTTTTGTTCTAGCATACTATGCAGGGTCAATCATCACTCCTTGAATTTTCAGTGATGTTTCAATCATGGTGTTGGAGCGTTACAAGTATATCCCTATTATGAACCATTTTTCTGTCTTTACAGAAATAAGAGCCTTCACAGTCACAGACTTAATAATTTTTCTTAGTATAAGTTACAGGATATTGGAAAAAGTACACTCACATAGTAATTCTGTAACTACCAGAACAGACGTGCAGCTTACAGGGATATAAGGACTTTTTACTTTAAAAACGTCATCTTCTTCTCTCTGTTGCCAATAATGCAAATTATTTGGAATGTGAAAATCTTAGCATTGGATCAAAATTCACTAATTTCTTCAATCTTTCACAACCTTCTTGATAGAGGGATAGGGAGGAAACAAACCCAGTATAAATGACAAAAATGTCTGTAACATATTAGCGTTATTTGGACCAATTACTTAAACTAAGTTTCGTCAGCTAGGTTCTGTTAGATCAAAAACCTACTGAAAGGTTACATTTTTTTCTCCTAAGAATTTTTCACTCACTCTCAAGTTGTTTTTGTGGCAGCTACTGGTGATTTCTGCTGAGAAAGAGTCATGCACAAAGATAATGGAAAACACAAAACCTGTGGTTTTTACATTTTTGGTGTGAAGGCCCTCCAGTTCTGTCTTTTTAGTCCAATGTGAAATGAGCATAAATTAAAAAATCCTCCGAAATGATGGCTTAATAGAGACATTGTCCTCTGAACAGCCCTTCTGTATGCAAATGCCTGGGACTGTGTGGGAAAGTAAGTGGGGATTATAGAAAAAAGTGTTGTCAGATCTTCCTGTGAAAAAACCCATGAATTTTAGAGTGATCAATGGAAATGTCAACAATGAACAATAGCAGTGCTGGGAGAAAATTAAGTGAATGCTCCACGGCCAATGAACTGGGACAATACAAATTCTCAACACTAGACACCAGAGTTGACAACACAATCAGTCAAGATAGCTGTTTCTGAATCACTGTGTTACCAGCCCTTTCATGTCCTTCTGCAGGTGAACTTTGCTGTCCATGCTCTTAAGGAGAGGAGGAAGTGGAGTTTTATGAATGGCTCGCACCAAGAGAGCGGTACAATATCCTTTCTTTTGGTCTTGAAAACTTCCTAGCAAAGGGACAGAAAATCTTGTGCCATTTTAGGAGACCCATCCTTGCAGCTTGAACTCGCCCAACCAGTTCTGGATGAAATGCAAACCAGACAAAACATTCCTGCACTATCTTTTGCGATTAGGTGATTCTCCAGTGCTTCTCCCTTTGTATGGTCATTTCACACTCTCTTTTGCACACCAACAACTAATTGTACCAAGTAGTGGGATGGCAAGACACTTTATAATATTAGTATGTGGTACTTGTATACTGCAGAATTTCATTTCTTATTTTGAAAGGAGAGCAGTTACTCAGCATTACTTCTCGATTTTGTTTATCTGCAATTGAGCTTCAGCACGGTGCAACTCAAAAGTAATATTTTGAAGACTTGCGCTGCCAAATTTCCAGGTGATCTGCAGCACGTTAGAACATCCTCATCTATCAAAGACCTAAACTCATCTGTCTTTTAATTCCTGGTAGGAACATCTGTCTGACACTAAATCTCACTATGACTCCAGCCAAAAACTGCTAGTGTATTACTCATGCTGGCCTAAGCTATCACTTTCATGAAAATTTTATGAGCAGAGCTTATATTTCGCCTGTTAAGGAAGATACACAAATACTTCCTTTTATAATTAATGCAGAATATGAAACGCTGCGGTGCTCTCCAAGGAACAGTAGAGTTAAGTGCTGGTCAAAGCCTAGATGTATATAGCTAATCGCTGATAATGGACCCAGTGGGAATAAATATGTGAAGGAAACAAATCACCGTCCCTGTCTCCCCCCCCCAAAAAAAGAATCCTTCCCAACAATCAAGAATACCAAACAAGCCTGTAAACTTATGACAGTTACAAAAGAGAAGAAAAAACGAAAGGTTTGGATGGAGAATGAGAAATCAGATTGAGGAGTTTAAATCTGAAAAAATATTTAATAGCTGTAATGACCTGACTGTAATCTAGAATAACCTCTTACACATCAAGTAAAGTGCTTTTCTGCTTAAGGAAAGGAAAAAGAAAGCCTGAAGCGCTCAGGCATCTAAATGCTTCCTTCCCTGCTCCATTTCTCCCCTAATTTATACCATCCCTATGTTCCTAGTGAAGATTAATAATTGTGTAAAAAACATAGTCCTTGCAGAGGATGGGAAAGGCTCTTTTCAATATTAGCACCTTGTCTTGATGTTAGGTGGCAGCACCAACATTCAAATCACCGCTTATAAAATAGCTACAATACTGGTCTCTCAGTGAATGCCAGAAGAATTTACAAGCCTGGCAGTCTGTCAACTGTCTGATACACTAGACAGAGTGTCAGAAATTTCACACTGAAATTATATAGTCTTAAAGATAAGGGAAAGCTATGCATAATTGTGTGAAGGAACTAGATGAGACTGACAGAGGCATTTTTATCCCAAATCAATAGAGAGATTTACAGTAATTCAAGCACTATAATTAAGTCCTTTAAGGATGAAGCACTGATTGTGCCAAATTTCAGACAGATGCTCTTCCTAGTTAGCTGCTTGATGAGGAGGAAAAAAAAAGAAACTGTGGCATCTAAATGTTTACCACTTACCCTCTTGTCTACAAAAAACACTAAGCGCTTACAAACTGAGCTATGAGTTCTGCTAGACTTAATCCCTGACTGTCTGGCTAAATCCTACCTTCTGTTTGAAAACAACTCAGGTGAAGGCCGTGGACTTCTGAGAAAACACTTCTATTGGGAGCACTGAGGATGAAGGCTAGTCACTCTCAGCAGAGTAAACAATCCCAGAAGTGCACCAAAATCTGGCAGTGGAAGAACCTGCTGGCCCACAGGGCAGGTTGCAAGTGCATCTGCGGTCACTTGTATAAGGAGTATAAATATTAAACTAGCTTACTAGCACACAAACAGCCTCCCAGTGCTTACATGCTACGTTAATTACAAAAAAAAAAAAAAAAAAGAAACCAACCACCCTGAGTAATCTGTAACCCTGAAGAGAGAAAATGGCATCATTTTGTGACTGCGGTACAGGTAGCTAACCCTGTTTACTATGCTTGGAAAAGAAGTCATCTTCATACCTATTTCTAACTTTGCTAACCGTAGAAGATCAAATGTAGATGTGTAAGCCTGCATCATGAACAAAAGTGGTGCACCTCCTCTGTCCCTCCTTTCTGAACTCACTTGCCCCTGGAAGAGACCTGTGGAAGTGATACTGCTCCTCTGCCACCCCTTAAAAGAGAGAATGAGCTCTATGTCACACGTTACCATTGATTACGTTGATTTTAATACTCCTGCTGTAGGATTCACTGATGTGCACAGGACTCTTTCAATGCCTGTGACCAGGAGAAGTGCATTTTGTTCATGTGCTTAAGGGCTGTATTGCCTCTCTTCAGGAAATAGTGCCTTTGATCCTTCCTCACCATTGCATCATTTGTATTAAGCCCGTAACAAGGGCCAAAGTTATTTCCTGTCTTCCTACTTGCAGCCATACCAGTACATATATGACACAGCCTTCTCCTCAGATGCTGCTCCTCTGCCCTCTGAGGTGTGGGTACCAGTGGTCAGAGGGTGAGATGATAACCCAACTACTGATGGCATCTGAATCTGGAAGGTGACCTTCAGCACTGTCACCAGTAACACAGGAGCGACACTTTCTCTTAATTCAGGAATTGACTGCTATCTTTCACTTGACAAAGAAATTAGCTGGCCAACCAAGTGAGCACAGATCGTATGGCCAGCATTCAGCACACTTGCTCTCCTGTCCTGCTATCACTTGTTACAGGAAGAGGGATGGATTTGTAACAAAAAGGGAGTGAATCCTGCAAGCAACTCTTTTAATCTTGACAACAGCAGTATATATCTCCATACAATGTTTTTGTCAGACATGCTCAATATAGGTTTCAAAGTAAGCTGTGGATTCTGAAAAGACAAGACCTTTTACCCTCTATAAAAAATAAAGAGCATTTAGGGTTTAAATATGCACAGTCAGAAAAAGAGTCATGCCGCTTGGAAGAACATTGCAGATGTAGCACTTAATCCTGCTCCATTTCATCTGTAATAAGTTGAAGCTAATATAGGTTTAACTAAATCCTGTGTTAAATACTGCAGACACCATTCTGTTCATACTTAGAATAAATACATCTTGCAGCTATATAGTGCTATGACAGTTTAGAGGTGCTAAAGCATGGTTTGCCAACTATTTTATGTACCTTGCCTCTTCTGGGGTCTCCTGTTTTTACAAAATTCAAGATTGGGCAGTTTTTCAAACTGGTGCACATTCTACCTAAAATGGAGAGGTGTACACATGCAGTAGATTTCTTTTATCCTTTTTATGTAAATGAGAAAAACTTGGAAGTGAAAATTCATTAGTAAACGACAGAACACTTATTTTAGATCAAAACACCCACAAACTGAATGCCACCTCAATAATATGTATCTTCTGATTTTAAGTACAAGGCATTTTAGGTGTGGATTTTTTTTACTACAAAAATAATAATGTTTGGGCTTTTGTTTGCTTCTTTACTGTGAGCAGTTATCAGTTATCAGAGAGATAGATCTTAGCCGATTTGAACTGAGAGATATTAAAAAATCCCTTGATGATTAGCTTTTTTTTTTACATATTTGATAATAATAGATATTAAATTGCATGATAATATAGTTAAAGGCATGCAATTGTAATTTTTGTTTTGAAATGCATGCCAGACAGGTAATTTGATGAGTTTGGACAATATGTAAAGATAGGACATGTCACTTTAAAATAATATGTTCAGTGATCAGGCCCTTGTTAGCCTCTTTCATACACTTCTTTTGATGTTACTAAGCCAAATTGGATTGTCTGAGATGCATTGAGACAATGGTGATGGGAGGAAGACACAGGAAGTGAACTATATTGATGATCTGCTTGGATTGATTACGGACTTCTTTTCTTTTCCATCACCAGAAAGCCACATTCCAGAAAAGAATGACTTGTTGAATTCCTGTGCCTCATCATCGCCAAGAAAGGATCACCATAGCAACAGGAAAAGACTATGCACTGTGAGAGTACTCGCAAGCTGAACAAGATCGTGGTTTCAGATAATGTCCCAGTAGCACGGCAAAACGCCATCCAGAGGTGGAGAAGGAGGGAAGCAGGACTTCTACAATAACAAAGAAAATTTTAAAAATAACTCATGTTGTAAATGTGAAATATATATGAATTCGAGACGAATAGGAAGTGCAAGGCAATGAATTGAGAAGCTGTACAGCTCATTTGTCAGGAGAGCAAAGCAAGGAGGTTTCTTATTGATAAATCCCGGAACTAGTCTTTAAAGCGTTAAGGAAAAGTGACTGGTGTGTGTCATTATGATTTTGCCTTTAGCCTGTTTGTTAAGGCATCCAAAATGTCCTGCAGGTAGCCAGAATGTCCATGCAGTAACTACATGAAAGAGTTTAAAGCAAACATTTCATGTAGGTCACCCATCAGGCAGAACCTGCTTAACTTCTAGCAATTACTTGCAAGGTCTGATCCGGCACCGCAGTCTAGAGGTGAAAGGATCATTACATTTGCTGCCTGGTGTATCTGTTCTATTTAGATGTTTATCTTTGATACCTCCCTACAACATCTTTCAACGCTCAAAGTTCAATTCCACAGTATTTGAGAAGCAAAGCTACAAATCTGTGCTTAACTCAAAATATGAACCAGGACGAGTGCAGAGTATGTTATTAAATGATATTTAAATCATATGATACTTTCCACAATTTTTTTCCCGATTTTAAATTTCCGGTATGAACCACCCATCCTCAACTCTCAGGTTTTATTAAGAACTATTCAAAGCTAAATAGGTAACAAAAGAGTAAAAATTACACATGCAAGCATGTTTGAAATGAGAAACCCTGCACATTGTAACTGCTGCTTTCAAAGCTATGTTCTTTGCAACCATTTCTTCGTGGCAAAACATGAGCGGCTTTTGCTTTAGCATCACTACAAGTGTTTCTGTGACTTTCAAAAGAGCTTTATGCCTTTGTCCCTTCAGCTAGTTTAGTGAAGGAGTAAATTCACACTGAGCGTACTGAGACTCTTCCAGTTCTGGAACCAATGGGAACCATTATTTACTCTGATTCTTCTATGCTCTCTCTTGAAATGAATTGTGTTAGAAAGTCTTCAGTAGGGTTTGGGAAACATTAAAAAAACAACAACTCTCAGTGAAAACTGCCAATTTACTAATGCAAAGTGACACTAAACCCAAACATTTTAATTTACCAGTCATCAAGATAATTTCGATGATTTACAGGTTATGACTCTGATGACTCAAGTTACACAGTCTATAGTACATATTTTTCCTGTGACTGGAACAGAACTAACTGTGTCAGACCACCACAGTTACTTTCACAAAGATTGAATTATTCTTGCTGATACTTTTACTTGATTATTGCTGTGATACCTCCTCTTTGTATCATGGAAATGTCACCCAGAGTAAAAGTCAGGTATTGCTCATCAACACCTGAATAATCTTTCCCTCCTGAACCAGTGAAAACACTAATCCCTTGCTGTGAAATTCCTTTCTACCTGATACTGTTGCTTTCTTCAGTGTACAGCAGTCCCTCACTGTAAGTCTTTAAAGCAATATAATTATTTCCCTCTACAGCTGTGGATCACTGGGAAAATAAAGCAAAAAAATCATCACCAAAAGTGAAGGTGGGTCACTTGTACTCTGTCTGCCCATGACTTGAAACAGTTAAATCTGGCAATGAGACTTATTTTTCACTGGCAGAAGTTAACAGACTGCTCGAGACAACCTAATAGCATGCTGCATGTTCTCTGATATCTTTCATGCTGTCTCTGTGACAGAGTACGACAATTAATCTGGAAGAGAAAGCCTAAATTGTAGTCTGTCACATCAACAAAGTTTACAAGACAAGACTGAGCCAACACAGGGTCAGGCATAATAGCATGTGCCAAGGACAAACAGGACCTCTTTCTTTCAACTGCAGGAGCTATTAGGAACAGTGCGAATATCTTCAGTAAATCCCCCCATAGCTTTTTACTAGCTTGTGCTCAAATAAAACGTTAAGGAAAAGCAACCAACAAAAACCCATTAGATGTGCAAGATTCAGAGCAGCAGTACATCCTCAAGAAGTTTATGGCACACTTTTTAAAGACATGAGACAGTGAGGAATCCTTCATAAATGTGTTTTTCATAGAAAGAGGAGCACAAAGCAGAACCTTCAGGTACAAATTGATCTAATAATTTCAGGGAAGAAAGGAGCTACTCATTTATGATGAAAAAAATTAAAGTAGAAAATCATGTGTTATAAATGGGGAAGAGACATACTGAAATCTTGCAATGGCATGCCATGGCAGCAAGGAGGGAACTACAGGTTTTCAGAGCACAGTACTTCCTGTGTAAATGTTGGGGACCCTCAGCTTTGGAATGTCTGTCTCTCTGTATAAACACCTGCCCTATGTCTCTGCTGAAGAACAGCAGAAAGGAAATGCTGCAAGAAGTTCCTTGACATTGCAAGAAAAAAACCCCAACCAACTCCCACCAGGCCTCCCCACATAAACAAACCCCAAAGGAAAGACCTTGACACACAATTCTGTGAAACACGTATGAATCTGCCCACTCCCATATAAAAACTGACATATGGATACATCCCCAAAGACAACAGGCAAAAACTAATTGGTATCAAAATCATTATGGACCATGTTCTTCCTCTATCATTTTAATTTTATACCACTGCAAACCCATCAACTTTGCCACGACAGGTTCTAATTACACTTTACAAGTGAAATCAGAACGAGGACAAAATACGTACAAGAGAGTCGTCAATGTACACTTGACCCAAATCTAAAGGGATTTAAATAAATCTAAAGGGAAACTGGCATTCAAGAAGCAAAAGAGAAAAGAAAGCCTCCGAAGTTAGACACAATGTATATTTTCAAGGACTGTCAGTCACAAAGCAGGATGAGATTGAAGGGATCAGCAAACTGATTTGGCTTTCCAGCATTTTCAGCAGATGAATGCCACCACGACTAATCAGATTTACCACTAAATATGGCCCAATGAAAGAAGACATTCAGAAAACAAATCATCACTTAACATAAATGTATTTATGGTTAAAATTAGATTTCTTTTTTTTTTGGTATGAAGCTGACTACAATAATCATTTGTTAGGAGTACAGCATAAGAAATGCTACTGTACCTTAGTCTTATGTCCTTGTAACCTTTTGCTGACTACACACCCTATACTACAGAGAAAGTGCTATCACAGCAGCTAGGACAAAACTCAGCATTCAAATAGTCTAAGATTTACAGAAAAGAAAAATAAAGCTGAATATTTTTTTTTAGAAAAGGAAAAGAAAATACCTGTAACTGCGTTTAGATATGGTGGCAAATCTGTGTCATTCCAGCTTTGCATATCCTCCCATGATTACAACCCTACAATCACCTATCAATCACTTGCTCTCTGTTTTGTTTCTCTTTACAGAAGAAGGCAGACGGATTTCTTCTCTCAACTGCTCCACTGAGTTTACGTGATGTGAATCCCAGCTTACCTGAATCTAAGTGCCATGGGTCAGTAGCGGCCGACATTGGTGGGATGGTGAGTGGAGATGCTCCGCAGTTGGATTCCACCAGTTCTCCTTGGATGTGGACTTGAGAAGAGGCGTTGGTAGGTCTCAGAGCTGCTTTGAGTGGAGCAATCTGGTTGAACTGTACTCTCGATAGGCAGCCAGTGAATCCTGGGGTGTTGTATTTATATATATCTTGGTCAATCTTCCCAATTTCTGCAGGAAATTGAAGAGGGGGAAAAAATTAATCAAAACAATTCATTGCTTTGAAAAGCACAGTTGGTCTGAACACTTCGATTTCCAGAGCACGGTTCCCAAGTCCGTCTCTCAAGGATACTGAGATCGCATCAGACTCTGACAGGTTCCTTTACATTTCATTATAGATTAAAGCCGGAAACCTTCAGGCCTTGACGTGACTTGGTTTCACTGCTATGCTATCATTAAAATGAAATGCTGGCATGTAGGAGTCAGTGCAGGAGTCATCAAAGAACAAAAGGCCAGGGGGAAAAGTCTTTTTCCTGAGAAGAGTGGTGGAAGAGAAGGCTGAAGGACAGTTGTGGCCAGGGTCTCTCCTCCCAGCTGAGGCTGCTGCTGCTGCAAGAGATGCCTCTTCCTTACCCTTGGCCTGTTGCCCTCCAGCTCCTCTCAGTGGGCCTGGACCACTCCTGGTCACTGTCTCCCTCTTGTCTCCTTGCCAGGAGATCAGGTGTCCCTTCCCTAGGAGACCAAGTCTCCTGTCTCCTGGGTACCAGGGAACCAAGCATCCCTTCACTAGTAGACCACATGTTCCTTTGGTCTGGGGTGGAAAACCATCCATCTCCAGTATCCTTCCTTCTCCTACAGGGGTGAGAGGTGGCAGGAGCCCATCCACTCTTGCTGCAGGCTAGGGAGGAGCAGTGTCTCTGCATCTGTGCCTCCACAACCAGGGCTATGTCAGCTGAGACCCTGCTGTCAGTCACTCTGCTGCTGTGGGCCGACAGACAAGCAGGCAGCTGGCATGCATGAGCTGAGCACTGGGCTCCGCTGCCACCCTAAAACAGCTGCTGTCTCTCAAAGTCATTCCCAAGGTAGTTTTCCCCATCCTAAAACATTAGTTAAGATAACTCCAAATACTATCCAGGAACCTGCAGGCTGCTCCCAGCTGTTTTAATTCTGCCAGGACCTGTTGCAACAGCCTGAGTCACAACTGAAACAAAACTGTCACTCTCTGTCAGCTGTCTGTGTTAGAAGAGTATTAACATTTCAAAGCCTCTCTGCAATGTCTCATGTCATATTTACATGGCAGTGGGGAATTAGGCTTCCTTTCTTCTATGTTAGCACAGAGGAATGCTAGAGTGAATGAAAAGGACACATGGAAGCATCATGTTTGTGATGTACCAGCGACTACTGCTCCAGAATGACACTTCTCACCATCTGGGTCGGCAGGTTACTGTCTAGCCCTTGAAATTGGTGGAAAAAGTCATACTGAGCTGAGTACAGCAAGATGGTATCCCAGGGACAGAGAAAAGTCTACAGCCTCAGTTTATTCAAAGGTGACCCTTTCAGATAGGAACAAGGATAAAGATTTTTAAAAAATGATGCTTCTGGGGATAAAAAAACCCCACCCTGTAAATTACAGGATTGTGTATTAAAAAAGAAAGAAAGAAAGAAAAACAGAGTTGGGAAAGAGAAGCTTCTTCTGAGAGGTGTGAGGAGATAGTGGGAAAGCGTTCTAATTAAAGAGTTTAGGGATGAGGTGGGAACACCTGGATTTGAATCAAATCATAATTATTAGAAATTGCATTACTAATCTTTCCGAAGTGTCTGTGTTCAGTCCTAACCAATTATACGAGGTCTGAACTGTTTAGTGACGGCTCTCTAAAGACCATGTGATTTATGTGTCAGCTGTATATTCCTAAGAGTACTGAGGGATATCCCTGAGTACATCAGGGATACATGCAAGGAGTTTTGAGGCTGCAAACCAGACAGGGCATTTCAAAAACATTTTATTTTGGGGGTTTACACATGAAACATGAATTGGGAGAAAACTGGTGAAAACTGATCAAATCGTGATCATAATTAAACCAACTTCTTGGTTTTCACATTGAACTAAGTTTTACATTTTCTGTCTTTGCAATCATATTAGAACGATAAACATACAACATCTAAGTCCCCTCCACACCCAGCACAAGGGCGCAAAACAAAGATGCATAATCTGAAAATTACTTGCATTAGATCCTTACATGTTCTGCAATACAAGAACAAACTTTCTAGTCCCCCTCATTTTCCTTTTTTCCTTCTCGTTTGAGAATATCCTTTTTCTGCTAATGCTTATCTGGCCTGTATCAATGTTACAGCTACATTTCACAAGCTGGCAGCGAGTAGCGACTGTCATCTGTGACAATGTGGAAACATCCTCAGGACTCAGCTAGAAACTAGCTTAAATGCTTAAAATAATTGCGTTACACAAAGAGGTCTTTCATCCAGCTCTCCTTTGAAAAACTAGTTTAACCAAACCATTAGCTACACCTCCTTCAAAAATTTGACAGTAAGTAAAAGAACGCACACGTACACATTCCATAGTTAGTAGAAAAGCTGTACAAAAGCCAGAGTTCATGGATTTGAATGCTACCTGCAGACCACATCACTCAGACAAGGCTCCTATCTAACCACAATATTCACTCAATCTTACTTCTATAAAATACATGTTCATGGAATATTCAGTGAATAGCTGCAACTGTGAATAATCCTTATAATCTAAGAAACAATGACAACAAGACCGTATTTCTCTTTAAACACTGCAACCACTGTCACTAACATTTCAGTGATTTCGTTCACATTTTTATATATTCTGTGGAACTTCATGCAGAAGCTAATAGCCTCCCACTCACAATCCTGAATGACAAGAACAAAGAACCATGAATATGATTGTGCTGCTTTTGCAGTTTCAGGGCCATGCCTCTCTAACTCCATGAATGCCAGATACTAGATCCTGAAAGAATTAAAACCCCCACCATCCTCCCCTCCCCGCCAGCCTAACAAGGCACCTTGCAGAAGACCTGCATTTTTATTTAAAACATTCCACAAGTGATGGTTGTGCAAGTCACCTCATGCAAATTTACCACCAGCTCGCATAACATCAGCACTAAAGCAATACGGATTGACTTCTTTGACTGTGAATATGTTCCTTCCTGTGCATGTCCCACGGGGCTCTGCACACCAACACTCTCTGATGTTAGGCCATTATACTTTGTCTCCCTGTGTATTTGAGACTGCTATAAACATATTCTTGGGGACTGTAATGATTGTAAAATGAAATATGTCTTTGTTCTCATGACTAAATTCAATTTTCTCCCTATAACATAGAGGGGACCAAAAGAAAAGATTATTACAGTACCAGTATTAAAAAGAAAAAAGGAAATGTGCAATGCAACTGTTTTGCATTGTGGTAATTTTCAGCACATAAGCTAGTGTAAAGTCATATAGATACTATACTACATAGCATTATCATTACATAATAGCAAGATTTATATTACTATTTTCAGATCTGATGCAGCAGTCTCCTGCTGGCAACTTGCCCTCAAGCATTTCTGTAATGAAAGACTTCCAAAAAGACAACTTACAGGGCCCTTTTTACTTCACTGGTTTTAACTATTTGCTGACTTGACCACATAACCTTCTGACTTGAGAGGAAGGTCATGATTACATTACATCTGTCCTAGAATGGTGAACCCATTCTAGGACAGATGCAGGATACAAATCCTTAACATTGAACATACACAAATAACCATGCAACTGCCCACTAAGATTACTCATGCATTTTAAAAATGTATATCACTGCTGCACAGTACAGCAAAAGTCTCACAGATGCCACCCTGTATCTTGTGTGTCATCATTTACTGAAGATATACTTAATCTCAATTACTTGTTACATGTGTTTTGTTATTTAATGGTAAAAAGATGTAGGAATGAAATCCTTAGCTACTCATTTTGATTTCAGAGCTTATTTTGCATGTTTGTGGCAGAAATATGCCACATATTGATGAAGATAATAATATTTCTCTACTGAAAATTATGTGCTACTACTGAAGCTCTTTGCCACCTAGTTGAAAAGGTGTAAAGAACATTATTTTCAAGCATATTTATGACACAAGTTTAATGAGTACCCCAAAAGTTGAAATGGACTATTATTCTATGAATCTAGAAGAAAACAAGCACCACTAAATAGTATAGAGGAAAAAATTGCGGCTGCACCTGTGCATAAATAACAAATGTATAAACAGCACATAATTACGCTAATCAGTGTAATTAGGTTATCTGGTTTTTAAGCTTTTTTGCCCTTTACTACATTATCTGCAGGCTCCTGCATAGGCAGTATCAGAAGACAAAAAAAAAAAAAACCAGTTTAAATCAGATTATTGCCCAGGCTGACCTAGTTACATGCATCTGATGAGCCTGTAGAAGTAGACACATTGCCAAATACGGTTTTTATCTACTCTTTCTTTCCCTCTTCTGCTTTCCATACCTATCTGTAAAAGATTTATAGAGCAGCTCAAAGGGCTACAGTGGTCCTAATAACACAAAAAGTTACTGCATTGCTGGAGAGGTCCAGCTCCATTTAATTCTACCATCTATTTTTATACATTCTTGTAGCATCACTCAGAAATACAAAACGACAGCCTGATGTAGCAGAAAAATAATTTGATGCGTTTGGTCCTGTAGCCCCGAGCAGCTTTTGGATAGATGAGGAACTGTTTTCTATCTATGTGAAGTTCCCCATGTGAAGATCCTAGAATGTTCTGGATGTACACAAGGCTCTGCAGCACAAAGCTGTGCAATCCAGCACAGTACTGTGCCATATCAGTATTGTCATGCCACATGTGGAAAGATGGCCTCAGACTGTGACATGGACCTTGGAAAGTGGGAGAGGAGAGAGAGTCAGCCACAAGGGATAAGCAAAACATTCCCACTACAAATCTTTACAAACCTACACAACACGTTTTTGTTAAACATGTGTGGAGCATCTCTGCTGAGTATTTTCTCTCTTCTAGCTGAACTGTATTTTTTTTTGTTGATGAGCTCTGAAATGCGTATCAATAGAGAAAGTCAAAATAAATTTTGACACTTGCACAGTATTCCTTGCATACAGAGGGGATTAAGACATTTATTTATTGTGAATTATGTTCCATTAGGAAGGAAATGTAATGCATCTTGAAGTACAGTTTTGTGGGTATGCACTGCAATATGTATAAATATCCTCTTATGAACTCCCTTGCAGTTTTCCAGTGGTGCCCTTCAAAGTAGAAAAAAAGCATAACTAAGGGTAATTATTCTTGTTTGGCAAGGTTCTTGGTAAATGTTACAGTCATCTAGCTCTTCTTTCTTTCCTTATACATAGTGGGAAAACTCTGCCCAAAGTAGCATGGAGTTGGGTAGATAGAAGAAAAACTATAGATTGGTGTGATTTTGTTTGTGACAGAAGATACCTTTTAAACAAAGTAAAGTCTCTGAAGCACAACTAAAAAGACTACTTTTTGCAAAACTTACAGAAGACAGCATTTGAGTTCTGCTTTAAAAATGGTGAAAAATCCAGCTGCTCAGATTTAGGACAACGACCTATTTATATTTGCCCATTTACACTCAGAAATACAACAGTGCAATGATTTTGGAGAGTAGCCACAGCAGCAGTGGGAGAAGTTCAGCTACGCTATAAAGTGGAATTTCTGGCTGAACTACGAGGAGGCTCTGCTATTACACTTAAGATCAAACATCCACTCAGTGGATAGACAGAAGGTAATCCATTATAAATCTCTACAACTCTTCCGCTAGCAGTATTAAATTGAGCCTAAGCTCTATAATATTTCAATAGACTGCACAGGTGATTTCACCAATTCAATTAGATGAACCGCTAATTGCTTTTGGGTCAACCTTAGCAATAGATTTTCTCTTAGAAATAAAGTACCATGTGCTCCCTTGTCCCCCGTACTTAGAAAGATATCTTGTTATGTTACCCGCTGCTCAAAGATCACCTTAATCAGGATCTTAAGCATCTCTCTGTTATGGCATCAGGCTCCACAGAATAGAAAGCAATTTAAATTCTGGCGAAAGGAAGCTATTGATTTCAAGAATTCATAGTCCATAGAGATTACTAAAGCCCTTTCACTTATTTGATGCCTAGATGAGCTGTTGAATGCAACATCAAACCATAGCACGTGCCAATACTTGAGAACCTGCGTGGTCCAAAAAACCTGAGAGTAAATGAATTAGTCTGAATCACAGTCATAGGGAGAACGTATGTCGGGTGGCATATACCTGCTAGACCAAAGCCACAGGGCAAAAAAGTCTATGTCAGGAGGCATATATGTTAGGTAGGTTTATATATGCATTAGGTTAGGTTTAGGTAACAAGATAGGTTAGGTTAGGTAACAGGTGATAGGTTGGACTTGATGATCTTTATTGTCTTTTCCAGCCTTGCTAATTCTGTGATTCTGTGAAATTACTATCCACCCAAAAGACAGATAACACCAAAGGGAAAATAACATTCTGACACATCGGCTGGGTCTTCTGATGAACATACTCCAGTATGAATATCAAGCA
This sequence comes from Pitta sordida, assembly GCA_013390025.1. Classification (NCBI taxonomy): domain Eukaryota; kingdom Metazoa; phylum Chordata; class Aves; order Passeriformes; family Pittidae; genus Pitta; species Pitta sordida. The sequence continues at coordinate 204,058 of WEKX01026248.1, forward strand.
TCTGTTTGATTACTGGCTGTCCTAAGATCAGCAATTTCTATATAACAAAAAGCACACTAACACCACTTGACTGTGTAGATAACATGTGATAGCAGATATGCCGAACACCGGCGGTACCAAGCAAAGAAGCTAAACTCTCAGAGCTATGTTTGACAAGATCTACTTAACGTAAAACCTGATGACATGTAGGGGGACTGAACTAAGCTATTGGAAAGACTTTTCATGGCCCTCAAACTTCCCTGACTTTTAATTTGTTTCTGAAGTAAAATTCAGTATGTGGTACAATACAATCCAAGTGTAAAACAACAGGGACTTTATTTTGTCCATTAGTCAAAACTGAGCTAGTGCATACTGCTTTCTGAACAGTCTTATCCATGGAACAAGATGCTCATTTATGGAGAACGTGTTATGGCGGTGCTGTGGGCAGCAAAGGAGTGACTGGTCCCTGAAAATAGGCACCTGAGCTTCACAAGGCCCAAGTGCAAACGACTACCAACTGCTCTTTACACTAAAGTTAAAATCCTGTGCAGCAAACACATTTTCTAAGTCCACAGGTCTGCAAGGGCCAAGAGGTATCCAGATCCCTCCCGACGTGCCCCCTTCATGTCTAGTTAATCCATTTGAGCTGCCCAGGGACCTGTAGGGATGGATGGTGAGAATCACAGAATCACAGAATCACAGAATCAGTAAGGTTGGAAAAGACCATAGAGATCATCAAGTCCAACCTATCACCCGTTACCTAATCTAATCTAGTCAAACCTGTTACCTAACCTGACCTGTTGCCATCCTACTATCAACACACCATCCTACCTATAACACACTACCCTAATATCTAGGTCATGTCACCAAGAACTTCATCCAACCTTTTCTTAAACACCTCTAAGGACGGTGACTCCACCACCTCCTTGGGCAGCCCATTCCACTGAGAGATCACCCTCTCTGTGAAAAAGTTCCGCCTAATATCAAGTCTAAATCTCCCCTGACGCAGTTTAAGACTGTGTCCTCTTGTTCTATCACTGGTAGCCAGAGAGAAGAGACTGACACCCAGCTGCCTACAACTTCCCTTCATGTAGTTGTAGAGAGCGATAAGGTCTCCCCTCAGCCTCCTCTTCTCTAGACTGAACAACCCCAGCTCTCTCAGTCGCTCCTCATAGGGCTTGTGTTCCAGCCCCTTCACCATCTTTGTCGCCCTTCTCTGGACACGCTCAAGGATCTCAACATCCCTCTTAAACTGAGGAGCCCAGAACTGAACACAGTACTCAAGATGAGGTCTAACCAGTGCTGAGTACAGGGGGAGAATAACTTCCCTAGTCCTACTGACAACACTATTCCTGATGCAGGCCAGGATACCATTGGCTTTTCTGGCCACCTGGGCACACTGCTGCCTCATGTTAAGTTTTCTATCCACCAGCACTCCCAGGTCTCTTTCCACCTGATCCTCCTGCAGCCACTCCAATCCCAGCCTATAGTTCTGCATGGGGTTATTGTAACCGAAGTGTAGCACCCGACACTTAGACTGGTTGAAGCTTGTGGGATGGCCTCCATCCCCCACTGGGTAGGGAAAGCCATCCTGTCACTCCCTCTTTTCGTACATCATGAGAAACTTGCCTGTCCCTGTCCCCTTCACCCTGAACCCATGATCAGATCCTTAAGTCAGATGCCTCCATATACTCCTACAAATGATTGCTTTCCAAACACTTCAGCCATTGCTCACAATGCAGCCCTATCATGTGACATCATCCTTCTGTGGATATTTTAACTTTTTCTTCGTAACTTTGTGTTACCTGTGGTAACTTCTCTGGTTTCCTTTTATAAGAAATTGTAGCTTGCACGAAATGATTTTGTTTAGACAGTTTATATCTAGGCTGACAACCTCACTGAAGTACATAGAAGATGCTATTTATGGCCTGTGAAGCACTGTGCCAGAAACCAACGGAATTAACATTAACCCAGCAGTGCCAACATTGCACAGTAAACACATGGTGCTTTCATTTGCTGTCTGACACTTAAGAAATGGCCTTTCCACCTAAGGTGTAATCAAGAGGAAAAAAATTACTGTAGTAGACCGTAACAGCTCAATGCATGTTTTAGTTGCAGTAGCAGCTTTATTAGAATTGCTCAAACAAAAAAAAAAATGTTTCTTTATGAAACATTCCCAATGCTTTCTGCACAAGCTAAACATGATTGAACTGAATGAAAAATACACAGGATTAGAGAATCTGAGCTGGCCTGGAAGCTGCACGGCAGCCCTGGAGCACTTCCAAAACCCAGTCCCTGGCAGAGGAGTTATGGCTTTTGGGTCAGGCTGTAATGGAGACAGTAAATCATTGGTGTGAAATACACTCCCATCAGATTCCCATTATTGCAGGAATAATAAAGACTAGTGCTGGACTGCAGCTCCTCAGTCAAAAACGGTACTGTGAAGAATGCTATGAAATGGAGATGTAATTTGACAGCAGGCTGGTTTCACATTGCCACAAATGAAGAGAGTTTGAGAACAAGTTGTAGATTTTTTTCTGCTCTTCAGTAGTGATGAGACAACTACTGAATGGTTCAAGATTTTATATTGGATATATGATTTCCTGGAATCTTTAATTTTAAAATGTCATGTGTAGCCAACAAGAGTTATTATTAAGAAATTCACACTGCCTTTTAATGATGCTGATGCTGCAAGGTCCTTAGTAATTGCATTACAAACCCCATAAAAGAGCAAGAGTAAAAGTGAAAACCATTCTTTTAAGGAAACAAGTAGGTTTTTTCACATTTTGCTACTTATTTATTGTATAATTTTGAGTGAATCACTTCAGATATTCACACCAAACTGTTTCTCCCTCTGAGCAGGACACAGAGAATTCTTTTGACCCTTTAGTTGAGAACTGTCTCAAAGTGTTTTGACATCCAAGTTAAAAAAACACATGGGCATTGCTTTTAGACATGAAAATAAAATTAAATAATTTTTTTAAACACACCACAAACTTCTCATGACTTTGGAAAGGTCACTAATGGAGACACAGATTGTATGGCATATTTACACTGATAAAAATGAAAGCTGTCCCAAGGGTAATAGAACAACGCAAAATCAGGGAAAAAGAGAAGAAATACGTACTAAGTTTCTAGTGATCCTTCGTTGCCAATGAACAATACCCAGCATGCAGATATCAACTGAAAGTCTTGATTTTGGCAGAAGTCTTCAAATGTTCCCAGTCATGAGTGGTGGCTGAGAAGTGTTCACCTGGAGGCAGAACCTCAATGGGAGCAAAGAGTCTGTCTATGCCAGTGGGACCAAAACTTCCACTGGTTTTGTGGAAAGAGATACCTCTCTGTACATTACTTCATAGCCAATTGTGAGTGCTAATACAGTAATTTCACAAGTTTGTGTAGCATTTTATTTCTCCTGCAGAGGACTAGTCATTATCCTCAGGCACCAGAGGCAAAAAGCTCAACCTGTTGTTTAAAGGAAGAATGCCAAATGTAGGAAGAGTTAAAAAGAAAGGTGATTCACCTAGAGGATAGCTCAAGCTGACAGAACAGGACACTAATATTGTTCATGTAGCCTGTATCATGTACCTTGACTTTAAACCCTCCTGAGAGCTAATGGAAATTTTTCATTGAGAAGCAAAGTGCTCAGCATACACTGATGTAACCCACCAAGCTGCAGAAACCAGCAGTGCTCAAGGCAAAACTGCACAAGAAGTATCTGAGAGTTACTTCAAGAACAATTTCATTTTTCTATCCTATCCTCAATACTTTTGACATGATGCAAAAGCAATCAGATCATGAATTGAGGGCAGCAAAAGGAGAGCCATCACCACCAGGTGTTTCATCCACAACAAAGATTAAATGTTTTGTCCACATATTTGTCTGCAGGCAAGCTCTAAAGAGAGTGAGAAGTGGATGATGGCAGAGAAGAAATTATACAGGCAAAATTTCCTTGAGATAAAAAACAAACCCCGAATTTAAAAGACTAAGTGAATAATTTTATCCTCATAGACGTCAGTATGGAGAGAAGCAGCTCTCATACACAAAACATTCTCAGTATTAGCTGGTACACTGTATTTCAGCAGGATTTATAAGTCCATTCTACTTTATGCTCATGATAAATAACCTTGACATCATCCTTCATAACCCTTTGAGAAGGATATAAAACACATACATTTTGCATTGCTATGCAAAGGAAATATGCATTTTTATTCATACTGTTTGCCTAAATGTGCTTCTATGTCTTACAGGAGTGTGCTTCAACACAACACAGAATCAGGCCAGAAAGTAAATAAATAATCAAATAAGTCTTTTGCAGCCTGTAGTCAAATGTAATGTGTCTTGGCCAGAGTCCAGTGCATTTTGCTATATTGTACTTTTCTTAGAACTCTATTAAAATCATATTATTTCAGTCGGATCATTACTTCGCATTTTAATGGGTATTCTTCTATGACTACCTGCAAATGACCTCATAATAGGCTTTGCTTTCTGTATCACTGGCCTCAAATACCTTAGCAAAGCTGCAGTCTCATCAAAGACCAGGCAGGGTGAAAATCTCTCTCTTGCCTCACTTCTACCTTGCCTATCTTATTGTCTCACTTGGAGATGGTAAAAAAACTAGACAAGAATTTGAAAAAGATTCATGGTATGCAATTAAAATGAGAAAATTGCTTTTTTTCAGTAAAACACTATTTTTATTCATATACCATTTATGCCTTCTACTAACCTTATGCATTTCTAAGTTGTGGGGTATTGTTCTTTTTTATAACGAAAAGGGTAGGGTTAAGAAACCACTTGTAGGGATGTTAGTGTCACAACGATAAAACGTCTTCAGCAGTTTCACATAACTTTTCTTATTTAATTTAAAAGAAATCCATTGGTTTTGTACCTGCAATGTTGGATTTCAACATACTGTAATATATAAATAGAAGGTTTTTCTGGAAAAGACACGTTTCAGAATATAAGCACCCTGCCAGATTTTGAATAAGCAATGATCTTTCCGAGTAGTGGCAATTTTAATTCCATTATCAAAAGCCTGAAAATAACAAGCAGATGAAAAGCAGAATGCCAGCAAAGATGAGAATGCTATAACTCAGTAGGTAATCTTTTTCTTCCAACATTTTCCTTCTGTTTGCTTTACTTCTTTATTTGGAATTTGATTTTTCTCAGATCAAAACATTCACTTTTTGTATAGACAACACCAACTTAGCCGTAGTACTGAAAACCATAATTTATTTCAACAGTCAGAAAAATACTGTAGGACAGTGCAGGGAAAAAGAACCAATTTAATTTCTTAGAAGCAATTTCTTTTATGGTTAGGGGTTTTCCCAGTATTATAAGCTTCACAATTCAAAGCTGAGCAATTATATTTGAAGAGTCACTATTACTTCTCAAAGTCGATGACGAGGTTAATCCAAAAAATGCTACAGGCTTTGGCTTCTTTTCTTTGTTACAAATATGAAATACATTTTGTGCTTCCTCTGCCGGGATATGCTTATATATAATAAATTCACTTCTGCAATGGATTTACAATTCGATGCACAATGTCAAATTATCATAAAAATTTAACAGCTACATTAGGTAGATCAATTACTTAGGTAGTTCATTGTTCTCCCTTAGAAAAAAAAAAGTGAGTGATAGTAGCTGATTCACAAAGAGTGTTACAGCATGGGGCATGTAAATGATCCTCTCCCAGAACACCTTTTCAGCTTCCCATAAACATGCGCTTTAAACCTTGAGAGCTCTCAATCTTTGGTTTAAAAGAAACCCTAATGCACATCGGTTAGAGTGTCAAAGCTCAGCAAAAGCTGCTGTCCACCTTTAGGCAGCGGAAATTACGATTTCATAAAGAATGAAATGTAAAAGCGTTACACGATGATCTGGAAACTAAAAATGCTTCCTCATTAAATAAATAAACTGGAAGTGATAAAAACAGGTGGGGTTTGATGTCAGCCAACAAATTTCACTCCATGAAGATCAGTAAGGAGTACGTATAGCTTAACTAGACCTTTATTGCCTTTCAGATCAGACGCAGAATATGACATGCCAGGCATCCTCAGTGTGCGTATGATCTGCTCATCCCCAATTTTATTCAGTAGGTAATGATAATAGACATTTTTACAAAATGACACAGAGCTGGGTGTGTTTAGTGATGATGGCAGAACAGGACCGACAACAAGCAAGGACTTAGTGACTACCTTTGCATCTCATTAGATGGTGTAAACTGAACGCCTCTAGATGGCCTAAATGAAACTGTGCACTACCAACATGCTTTATCGTTACTATTATTACATCCAACCACAGAATGATACGCTGGAGTACTGTCAGAGGGTACAATGCCATTTGCAGTATAATGGCTTTGTTAACAGCTGTAGCAAGTGCTCCCACCCAAATATGGAACCAGAGCTTTGGGTGTTTCTTACTCCAAATCTAATGGATTTCTTTGAAGGGACGGAGAAACCTTTGATCAAGCTGCAATGAAAATAAATCCTAAAAAAATATTAGAATTCTAGTGTCTCATTATACTTGCTCTATTAAAATAGAACATTAAGTTCAAGATGCTGTACTGACAAGAAATACTGTAATTTGCTTCATTTTCTTAAATCTTGTACATGATTAAGCACTCCGTGTCGCAACAGCTACATCAGCCAGCAGACATGTCTAACACAGGGCTGCTTATTAACTTGCTTCTTTTCCAATCAGTTCGTATAAAAATAAACAAAAACTTGCAGGTGGAATGCAGCCCCAGCGTCAGAGGATGACCTACACCAGACTGTCCTTCTTCGCCCCTTCGAGCTGCCCCCTCTCTCCTCCCTCCAGCCCCCGACTAAATGGAACCCCGCGCAGAGACGAGGCTGTGTAAGACAAGGTCGGGAAACCCCCCAAACCAGACGGGCACCCCGGACACGCCTGGCAGCTTTGTTCCGGCACCAGCGGCACCGCTCACCCACTTCGCTCCTTGGCCGCTGCTGCGGCGACCGCGTCCCTCCCGCCGTCCCTCCAGCCCGAGAACCGGCGCCCGCTCCTCACACCAGTGCCCCGAGCCCCGCGTGGGGTGTCCCAGCAAGCGCAGCCTCCTCAGGACGAGCCTCTTCCCCGCTCCCCCCTCCAGCATCCAGGCTACCTGCCGTTTCTCCCGGCCCTGCCCTCCGGGGACTCGAGGCGTCCCGGCCGGGAGCTGCGGGGCAGCGGCGGCAGCAGCCCCGCACGGCCGAGCTGCGCTGCGAGCGGGCGGAAAACGCGGAGCGGAGCGCAGGCTCGCCGGCAGGACTGGCGCCGGGGGGGAATACACGGACTGGATTTAGACGGGGAGTGGGCGTGGGTGTGGGTGGGTGTGGTGCGAGGGTCCGGGGCTCCCAGCTCCCTTCCTGATAGGAGATGCTGCTCAGCATCGAGAGCCGGTGATGTTAAAAGAGGGAAACGTCGCGGAAGGTTATTGTGGTATTTGGTGAGTTTTGAAAGGCATAGTTCAAAAATACTGTGTTTTTCTTTTTAATTTACTCACATAGAAGTGTGAGGAAAGTCAAATAAGAACCAGCATAGAATAGTTCTAGAAATATAAAATTATTGAGATGACAGATGAGAGAATCTTCAGCCTGCCTACAAGGCATTGGAAAAAGAAGAGGTTAAAATCCATCTATTGACACGGAGATTATGAGACCACCTATTATCCATCTATATTACGCATCTAACACAGATTATGAGACCACTATTATCCACCTATTATCCATCTATCAACACAGAGATTATGAGACCACCTCTTCCTTCCTTCCACTCCACAGACTGACAAGTGACTCATTGCCCTGTCCTCCTCTCCCAGCTGCACCACCACCTTCCTCTTCCCGTCCCTGGTCCATCATCCATGCTACCAAATGGAGAGACTGTCCCTTGTGCTGGAAGGAGGGGAGAAAAGCAGAAGAGACAGATACAGTTCGGGGATTGACATAAACCCTGAGGAGTCAACAACGGATAAAAGCTGCAGCTCACAGGATGTCTTGGCTAGGCCATCGCTATTTGCTGCTCATCTCACTGCTAGGAGCCCCAGCGTGTATGCAGATGCTGCATGGCTTGGGGGGAAGGAGGCTGCCAGCGCTGACTCAGGCTAAAAGTATCACTGCAGACAACAAAATGCACTGTCCAGTGGGCAGATCATTATATGGGCCTCCTCAGCTTTTTCTCCAGTGGGGAGCCAGAAGTCAGTTAGTACGGCAAAAAAAAATTAGCACTTTACAAGAAGTGTACCATAATGGGAATAATTGATCTTGGAGGAACTCGGATGGAGGAAATGTAGGACCAGTGTTGCAGATCATAAGACCTGCAAGTTGTCCCTCCAGAATACAAACAAGAAATCACAGACCTCATCAGTAGGATCTCCTCTAAGATTTTTATTTGACTAGCACGGTATCACTGCTGAATAAGCCCACTATTACTGCTAAAGAAACAACCAGAGTTACCGTCTCTGCAGTATCACAGAATCACAGAATCACAGAATATTATGAGTTGGAAGGGACCCACAAGGATCATCTAGTCCAACTCACCATCTAACACCCGTACAGAGACCGAGAGCACATCGCAAAGCATAACACCAACCTAGATCCCTCACAGTCTAGCAGGCCACTCCAGTAGTTTGCAAAGAATATTTTTTAGATATACTCCAGAGGAAAAACAATAGTTTCTTGTCTTCAAGAGGTACAGTATTGCTTACATATTCTTAGTGTGTTCTTTGTTTCTATCTTTTATCCGTATGTTAAAAGGCAATCTCATAGAATACAGAGTTTTAAGTGTGAATTGCAATTTGCAATGTTTGCATTTTTGTAAAATGACCCTCTTCAACTTGATCCGTTCCCATTCCCTCTTATTTGTGCTGTATCAGTAAGGATGTATCTTCAAGAGTATTTGCCATTGCATTTCATTAACACCACCACATACACCAGCAGGTACTTTTCTCACTGAACGACCACATCATGTCCAATATATTTAAAATTCTGTGATGCTCACCTCTTGACTAGAAACTCAGCATGTCGGATCTTTTCTAAGAGAAAATAGTGGCAGCAGTAAATGATTGGCTGAAGGGCTTTTCCCCATTGGATTTATTAAATGAGAATGTAAAATGGAGGACTTTATTGAACAAAACTGGCATTGACTGTACATACAATCTAAGTATTTCTCTGGAGAAGGCAATCTGAGACCTGCAAACCATCTGTCATCATAATTTTACTGAGTTCCATTATTATGGCTGTCCTGAACCAAGTCAGGTTTGATATAATAGTATTGGATCCTGTTCTGCACAGGCTCACAATGTCCTAGTCTGTTCAAGTATTTGATATAGGAAACTCACAGAGAGCTTCCTCAGTCCCCACAAGTAACACATGAACATACTCATTTTTATAATGGGAAAAAATCAGTAAATGAGGAATGTCTAACTGGTGAATAGTTGTAAATAATTGTAGCAGAGACAATATAGAATTTGTGTAAGCAGTAATTCAGCCTTAGGTAGTGAAGGCACTCAGAGCTTAATGGAGAGCTGAGAGGTCTTTCAAAATAGCAATCTGCAGTTTAGAGATATTCAGACTACATTTAAATGAGCTGGCGCAAGTGCTAGAAGCAGTTTAGCTGCAGAGGAACAGGTCTCAGTGCAGGATATTTATTCTACCTCTTGGAAGTATGAAAAAATAATTCAGTAGAAAGACTGTGCCAGAATCAATTTTTAATTGTCTATATTCATAAGCTCTGAATCTGCGACATAAACAAAGGGAATGGAAAATTCTCACTTATAATTACATTCTTGAGAAACAATTTGCTTGACAGAAATGCTAATTACAGAATGCTGAGGACAGCTTTGTAGGGAAGGAACACATCACTGGCAGATTTCTGTTGGTGAATAACTTAAACCAGCATGATCTTAAATGTAGGTGCCCCAATATGTATGCTAATAAAGTTAATGAGAAGGGGATGATAGACATGTCTGCCATGTGTGGAAAAAATGCCCTCATTCTCATTTCCTAGAAACTTCAATTTGGGATGCTTGTGCTAGGATCTCATGCAGCCCATAGTAAAGCATCATTACATTATTGAATTTTTTTTCCCTAAAAATTTTACTGACTATGACATAAGGTAATTAGTTTGGACTTCATTAGAAAGAGTAAAGAGGATTTAATCACTGGCCTGGAAGATGGTGGTTGCCTAGGGACCAACAATCATAACCTGATTATGTTCAATATGTGATGTATGTTCTATAAAAAGCGTATCTGGTCAAGGCTGAGAGAAATAATGAAAAGCAGTGAGAGGCAGGAGAGACAGGGAGAAATCTGTGGGTGGCAGTGGATGTTTAAGAATAACCTGTATCTCAAAGAACAAGGCTCCATGTTTTATGCTTGTATCATATGAGGATGTAACAATTCAATTCCTTTTAATCAGAAAAAAAATTACAAACAAAATCAAACCCATACATCATGGGATGGTATTGGGACTAGTGTTATTTAAAATCTTTATTAAAGACATAGATGAAGGGATAGAGTGCATCCTCAGCAAATTTGCAGATGACACCAAGCTGAGTGGTGCAGTTGACATGCCCGAAGGATGGGATGCCATCCAGAGGGACCTGGACAACCTTGAGAAGTGGGCTAATGGGTTTAACAAGACCAAGTGCAAGATGTTGCACTTGAGTCAGGGCAGTCATTGGTATTAGTACAGGCTGGGAGATGAACAGATCGAGAGCAGCCCCACTGAGAAGAACTTGGGGGTACTGGTGGATAAGAGGCTGGACATGAGCTGGCACTCACAGTTCAGAAAGCCAGAAGTGTCCTGAGCTGCATCAAAAGCAGCAAGGCCAGCAGGCTGAGGGACGTGATTCTCCTTCTCATCTCCTCTCACAAGATCACACCTGGAGTATGTATTGTGGTCAGCTGTGAGATCCCCAACACAGGAAGGACATTGACCTGTCAGAGTGAGTCCAGACTAGGGCCGACAAGATGATTAGAGGGATGGAGCACCTAATTCTACAAGGAAAGGCTGAGAGATCTGGGTTTGTTCAGACTGGAAAAGAGACGGCTTTAGGCTGATGTAATTGTAGTCTGAAGTACCTGAAGGGAGCCTACAAGAAAAATGGAGAGACACTATTCACAAGAGCATGTAGTGACAGGACAAGGAGAAATGGCTTTAGACTGGAAGAGAGTATGTTTAGATTAGCCATTAGAAAGAAGTTCCTTACTGTGAGGGTAAGGAGGCACAGGAACAGGTTGCCCAGCAAAGGTTTGGATGCCCCATCCCTGGAAGTATTCAAGGACAGGTTTTATGGGGCTCTGAGCAACCTGATCTCATGGCAGGAATCGCTGTTCATGGCAAGGGGGTTGGAACTAGATGGTCTTTAAGATCCCTTCCATATTCTATGCTTATATGAATCTATATGTTTGTATTCTCTAAGAACCTCTAGGTGCAAATTGAAGAGATTACCGATAACATTCCGTACATCTTTCAGTATTGGAGTAGTTACAGAAGACTGGAAGATTCCTTAGATCCTTTCAAATAAATGAAAAATTGGTTAAAATAATATGATTAACTATTGCATAAATAGCCTGATATCAGTTTTCATAAAAGCAGTGGAAGAAACGCTGTAGTAATACTGTAAGCACTACAGTTAATAAATGTAAGTAACGAATAAATGAAAGAATAAGTAAACACATGAAACCTTCAAATAAATTAACAGCTAAAAATGTTTCCTTAAATAAATTTTAAATTTCAGATTTCTAGTACAAGTTTGGTCAAACTATGTAATTGCATTTTAGAAAGTTGCTTATGTCTTCATGGCATGTTGAAACAATGAAATTAGCATCCACAAATAGCACATGTTTAGTGGAAGCAAGTAAAGCTTAGAAGATTAGAAAATGTGGAGCTACCTAAGAAGGTACAAAGAGATACAGAAGTCTTTAACTGAGACAAGAAAAGTACAGCAAGAAGTGTCTGTTAGCAATTTTTAAAGGTATAGCAGACTAGTTGTTGGAAAAAATGACCCAAGTAGGTACATTATTATGGTTCCTGTTCCAATTTTCAGTTTTTAAAGTCATGTTTCAGTACAAATCAGAGTTTTGGGATGCTATCTAGCTAGGCTCCCTCTCATTTCCTCTGAAATCTATATTTAAACGGATAGCTACTCTAATTGAAGGGAATGGAATTATTTTCGGAACTTACTGCAAGTGCTTTGTCATTTCACTAAATGGTCCTGTCATTATTAAATGATGAGTATCCTGTAATCACCTGATGTTTTGTTTCAGTTGCAGAAGCATGTTCAGCTTTTCCATCAAGTATTTGATTGTGAGCAATACAACCTTGCTTTCAATATTATTTCTGGCACCTCTTCCATGCTATTGGAACATCAATTCCTGTCTCTAGCTAACTCATTGCACCAACCTTTTTTTTGTTTGCTTTGCTGGAATTGAAGAAAATGTGTGCACATTTTCTACTATTCCATGTGGCATGCCTAAGGTAAGATGTTTCAACTATTTATGAAAACATGATTGAAAGACATCTGCAGAGGAATGCTTGAAGTGATAAAGCCCCAGCGAACTCCAGAAAATCTCTGCAAACACATTCCTTTAGGCATGCAAATTCAACTGATGCCAAAGAGGAAAGACCCCATTGACATCACTTTTAAAGTGCCTTTCTAAAACCACCTCCGTATTGTTTCTCTAGCTCCATTCAGTACCAAACCAGTCAGTGCCACCTGCCTACTAGACCTGGAATTGGTTTTTTTAGCTGCCAAATGATCGATTAGTTTGAGGCAAGACAAGTCACTTGAACTAGTCGCTTCTAAGTGAGGATAAGAATGTGTAATTAGCAAACTTACTATTATTTAATAAGAGAAAAAAACCCGACTGAAATCCCAGGAGTATTGCTATTATTTTTTTGCTGTTACGGGTACAGAAGGCTAAAAAAAAAAAGGCGATCTGTTAAACTTGACAACAGAAAAGCTACACAGCGAGCCTGATTAATTTGGCTTGATATAGTATGTAATAGTGCAGTTAAGACTTAAGCCTAAGCCATTCTTTATTGTGACAAAGAAAAAACAGAAACATTATCCTTTTTCATTCTACTGAATGAAAACAGACAGTGATGCTTTACGTCAGCTCATTAGGTTAAAAATCAAGTTATAGCATAGGATACTGAGTTGGAAGTCTCAGCCTGTCCCTGGCTGAAAAATTAGGAGCAATCTCAGGATATTTAATGGAGATGAATACCTTTACCATATTTACTACAGCGCTATCTGACTTCAAGGAAGTCATTTTCAATAGTGTAACAGGACTTATTCAAAGTTTATTGAAACCTGGGTGAAGCTCTCACAAAGGACAATCAAGCAGCTGGTGTGTCCTTGTGTTCTTGTGCTTTAGGCTTCCCTGGGAAACATACTTTTAGAGTTATGCAGCCCCATGGACAATTAATAATTTTTACTCTAGGACTCTGTGGTGATTAAGTAACACAGTATGTCTTTTTACTAAGTGGGGAGATAGACTGTGGGTGAGAAAAATGACACAAAAGACATTGGAAAACATTTTTAAGGAAAACACCTCCCTGTATCACGTGGCACATACCTCCAGTAATTGCTTCATAAATTAAAAAAGAAAACTCATTAGTAATTTTATGCTCCAGCATCGGATCAGCAGTAAATCATCTTAACAAATACTGCCTTAATATGGCAATTTAGTTGGTTGTTAAGTGAGCCGATCCTAAATAATAAACTCAGATTCAAGGAGGTTCCTTTTGGAAGCCATGAGAAATGACTGCTCTCATGGAAATCTTGAGTCACTTGTAACTGATTTTTGTTTTATTTTTCTGCTTGTGCTTGTTCCAAAGACAAGAACTGTAGGTTGAAGGCTAATTTTGTGGATAACGGGGCGAGTACGAGAATACATGGCCAAATAATACTGCTCTTGGTATACTGAGGACGGTTGTGGTAGCAAATTTGGCATACTTGAAAATAGGGAAAAAACTATGAAAAAACCTTTCAATCTACAACATGTGGGCATTCTAAATAATATATATATAATGAGACTGTGTTTCAAATCTTCCACTCTGTTTAGGGGTAGCCTGGTGTCGTGGGTTGACCCTGGCTGGATGCCAGAGATTTTACCCACAACCTCTCCTGGAGGAAAAAAACCTGGAAAATAAAACTGGTCACAGGCAAAAGCAAGGCAAACTACCAGTGAAGAATATAAAGGATTTATTTATTAACTAACAAGATCAGAACTTATGTGAGAAGCATCATTTAAAAGGCAACCTTTCCCCCCCACCCATCCTTCTCTTACAACAGATCTCATATTCCCTTTTTTCACCAGGAGACAAAGGGGGAACAGGGATAGGGGTAAAACCAGGCNAGGCATTCCTATCTCTGCAACCTTGAATCACTGGCAGCGACTGAGGCCCAGGCAAAAGCTGAGCTGTTAACACCCTCCCTTCCAGAGGAGCAAAAAACCCCAAAACCAGGACACCTGGTAATCTTTCCATAATGCCTTCATTGCACACAGCCTTTGATGAAGGTACCTCTCTAAAACGAGTGCAGTCCTAGGGTAGCTGCTTGAGGTTTCACGCTAGTTTGGACCAAGATAATTTTTAATCTCCCCAAAAGGTACACTATCACTGGACTTAATTCTTGACAGCAAAGATTATGAGTAGAAACCCTAAAACCAGGTTTTACACAGTTTTGTTTAAAAGGCACCTTCAGCCAATGCCCTTTTGGATACATGACCAGTGGTTGGTTGGAGTGAGCTGTATACTTATAGAGTTCTTTCAGAATTCACATTTAATTTGGGTAATAAATATGATTTCTCTGGCTAGCAAAATTTCCTGATAACACCTAAATGTCAAAAATAACTTGGTCCTTTATAAACAAAGTGAAACAATTACCATGGTTTTATTGTACGGCTTTTAGATTTTTCTGTATCATTGCTAGACCAGTAGACTTTACAATACAGACATCTTAAGTTGAGCTTTCCGTGCACTCTAAAATTTGAATTACTATCATGGCTGAAAGCTGATGTGTTATTTATAATCCAATGAAATATAATTGAAAATAACAATTCTTAATTGCAGCAAAAACCCCAAATATTCCATGACGTTTAGAATATGTTTTACCCAGAAAACAATGTCAGTAGTCACTGACTGCACACTGTTAATACCAAAAGCATATGCAACTGAGAATGAAATTCACATCTTAATTACTGGGATCCAAATGGTAATAATGACTCCTCAAAAAGAACTTCCTGAAGTCCGCCACAAGAATGAAAAGTCAGCTTGTCATCGCCTGCTAGGAAGCCACTTGTTCTCTCACTGCAACACCTGTTTGGTTTGCTGTTCTGCAAATCAGTGAATTTAGGACAATCAATCAGTGCAATTCTGTCTTCACAACACTATGTGTTTCCCTTATATGGGGTACTAGTATGTCAGAGAACAGATTTTTCAAGAGATAAAAGGAAAGCAACAGTCATTATCTGTTATAGGAAAGAGATTAATGCAATACGGATTATATACCCACACTTCCTAGTTTTATTTACCTGACAATAATTTTCACGAGCTAAAGTAAATCAGTACACTAAATGTCTTTTGCTGCTCTTTGCCTCTGTTCTGTAAGAGTACATCAGAGGTAAATCTCTTCCTTGCTGGTGTTTTGAACATGATAGCAGAATGCTGAGTCTTGAGAAGTTTTCCCCTCCTGATGGAAAGACATTCCTATTTATCTTTTCAAGGAATAGATCTTGTTTGCAAAGGTCTACATTGCTCAAGCAACTTGCATAAGAGCTTTGCTGCTCGGCTTAAAAAGGATAATACTAAATAATACTAAAAGTATTTAAAACTGTAAACCAGGTTGTCTCTATAAATAGAACAGAAAAGAGGTAACAAAAACTTATTTATAATGTGTATGCATAGTTCATAAACAGATACACATTTGGCAGTAAGACAGGAATTTGCTTTATGCCTTTCCTGGCTTGGGTCAGAAAAACTGCACTCCAGGGATCTCTCATCTATGCATTATGTTGAAAAATTCAGAAATAAAATGTTCTTCCTGATTAGAAGTTTAAAAAGTCTTGAGTTTTACTGTATTGAAGAACTCATTAAAATAACTAATTTATTGTTCAGGTAAAATTTCTCTCCAAGACCAACAATGTAGAACATACTTGGAATGGAAGGATGCTTACAAAGCTCCTGCTTGGACCAAATGGGCTACATGTTTCTTTGGTCCGTCAGAAGGCTACTGCTGCTATCATCTTATTACTACTGCAGGTTTGTGCGATGATAGATGGCACTGTGCTGTTTTGAATGGTTTCTAAAACTGGATCTCAAATCCCAAACTAGCAGACTGGTTTATTTTCCACTACATCATTCCAGTTGACACTACAAATGCACTACACAACTGCCTTCGTATCCTGCCAGGAAAGTCTCCAGAACGGTCTGTCTTCATCCTATTGAACATATGCAGCCTCTGTAACAAGTTTATCAGGACAGAGACTGGCTGATCATGTGGATATTTCAAGAAGCCTTTAAAACCCCCCTAAACAGCCTGATTAAAAGTCTTTGAATATGCAAAATAAAGCTGTAACCGGCAGGGCTTGGATTAGACTGAGCATGGGCCATGCTCCAGTTGTCAGCAGGGAAGCAGAGAAATAAAAACAGTAGATGAATGTGTATAGGGGACATAAACCCTTGAAAAGTCTCTATTTTTATGTCAAATTCTGATCAGTCTGTGAACCACTCCAAAATAGCATTGATACAATGCCTCAGAGCCCAAGAGCAATATTTGCCAGGACTCAAAACCAATCTGGTGATCAGCTGTCCTACAGCAACACAAGGTTTTATACTATGGATAGATATTTCTCAAAAAAAAAGTCACATTGGTGCTGAGGAAAAAAATAAACTGTTGTCCAAAAGTAGAAGAAATTGGGGAGGTCATGAAACAACACTCTGGGAAGTAAAAATATTCTTCCAACCACCTCCTAACTGTCCAGGTAAAATTCACAGAAAGAAATGCCTCTGATTGGTACACTACAATATGAAGACAGAGCACAGTTGACTTCACTTGGAATACCTGAAGTCTCTTCACAGAATCACAGAATACTATGAGTTGCAAGGGACCCACAAGGATCATCTAGTCCAACTCACCATCTAACGCCCGTACAGAGATTGAACGCACACCCCAGAGTGGTGAACATAAACCTAGATCCCTCACAGGCACACAGGCCACTCCAAGCCAGGAGGGACCCACAGGACCATCCAGCCCAACACCCCCAGCTAGACCATGTCACTAAGCTCCTCATCCAGTCTTCTCTTAAACACCTCCAGGGATGGCGACTCCACCACCTCCCTGGGCAGTCCATTCCATGAGCGATCATCTCTCTGTGAAAAACCTTCCTAACATTCATTCCTAGCATTCATTCTATTCTTGACAAGAATAGAAATGTGGCAGCTCCATGTTATGATGAGATTTAGTTCCTGCTGATTTTTTTTTCCTTGGCAATATTTGACACCTTACCTGGTGACATGAACAGTGGGATTGAATGCACCCTCAGCAAGTTTGCCAACAGTACCAAGCTGTGTGGTGTGGTTGACATGCTGGAGGGAAAGGATGCCATCCAGAGGGACTTTGTCAGGCTTGAGAGGTGGCCCCACGATGGGTTGCATCAAAAGAAGTGTCAGCAGAGCAAGGGACGTGACTCTTCTACTCTGCTTTGCTCTTGTGACACCCCACGTGGAGTAGTGCATCCAGCTCTGGAGTCCTCAACTTAGAAAGTACGTGGACCTGTTGGATTGAGTCCAAGGGAGGGCTATGAAGATTCTCAGAAGGCTGAAGCACCTGTCCTAGGATGACAGGCTGAGAGAGTCGGGATTGCTCAGCCTGGAAAAGAGAAGGCTCTGGGGAGACCTTAGAGAAGCCTTTCAGTGCCTAAAGGGGGCCTGTAAGAAAGCTGGAGAAGGACATTTTACCAGAGCATGTAGTGACAGAAAAAGGGGAAATGGCTTTAAACTGAAAGAGGATAGATTTAGATTGGACATCAGGAAGAAATTCTTTACTGGCAGGGTGGTGAGACGCTGAAATGGGTTGTCCAGAGAAGTTCTGGATGCCCTATCCCTAGAAGTCTTCAAGGTCAGGTTGGATGTGACTTTGAGCAGTATGGTCTAGGGGAAGGTGTCCTTGCCCATGGCAGGGGTAGTGGAACTAGATGATCTTTAGACTTTCTTCAAATGCAAACCATTCTATGATTTTATTGATGTCTTTTCTATTTCTAAACAATACGCTGAGGGTAAGAAGGGATAAAGAATTATGCTGAGATATAAAAAAAATTGGACAATTAAAATAAATTTTTCTTTCAAAAAATGAATGTTTAATACATTCCCTTCTCCAATAAATTAATTAATTCTTTCCTGTCAAAAAGGTAATATTGAATAAGCTGGCAAAACACTAGATCCAAATCACAGACCCAACTAGAAAATCAGATATTTAATTATGTAATACATACAGGAATGCATGAACTGTTACATCTCTGGAATGGAAGACTATCAGACAAGATTTCACTGGAAAATGAGAAACAGAATTTGAATTGATAAAGAAGCAGCAGTATTAATATACTGAAGCATGCACACATTCGAGGAGTAAATCAGTTTACTTCTACAATCTGAGTGGTATGATTGTATTTGAAGTTATTTCTAGCTTGTATATTATGTCTTATTTATTTACATAAAAATTATAAAAGTAACCATATAAACCTTTAAGATTAATGATTAGTATTAGGAATCTTTAAGATTAAGACTTTAAGATTCATGTGTTAAGTAACTTTTAGTCACAAAGTACACATATGTTAAATTATTAGAGCAGAGAAGCCAAACCCTTGCTGTCCTAAGGAGCTAAATCTTTGGCAGTATGACTTAGAAAAGAACATCAGAGAATTCCTATTAGATGAAAAAACTGAGACATGAGGAATCAAAGAGGAAAGCTCTCCATAAAATGTGCAGAGGTTTTTTGCTAAGTCGTCTTAAGACATACAGAATTTCAGTAGAATTGATGGCTTACCTGGAGTAAACCTTATTGTGTTTTACTAAATGTTTGGCACCACATGTCTCAGGAGCTTTCTGTTGAAGTATTTGATGCTGGTTGTGTGATACATGTCACCAGCTGTCTATTACAGTTTCCCATTCAGAGTTTTCTCCCCATCCTCCTTTTTTCACCACTGTTTTCCCACATCCTCTTCATTCCCATTTCAATTGTTTACTTCTTTCCTGTTTTATTCTAAATATTATCATCAGTTATATCCTTTATTCTATCGTTATATCTACTAGTTCCTCAGTTCCTCTCTATTTTTACTGCTGCTTTCAGATCTTTTCTCATTACTTAGATCAAGCACTTGGAAGAAATGTTTTTCTTTGAGACTTTGAGTATCACAGGGTTGGTTCAGGCCTCCAGGTAATGTGGATTGCTAGACTATGGTGGGGTGAGAAGATGGTTGTCAAGAGACACACCCGAAGAGTTCTTGACAGAAATCTGGAAAAATTGCATTGCTTGAGAAGCCTCAGGAACTCCAAGAACATATGCATATGTCAGGATTTCTGTGCTAGGAAATCTTAGTGTTGTTCATCATGACCTCCATGCTGAAATTAACTGAAGTACCAAATCCTCTAAAATACAATAGGCTTCCTCCATTCCTCAATACACTACTATTGATTAACGAAATTTGATTTAAGCTGAGGGAAGAATGAACCACCAATGACTGTTTTGCCCTAAAAATCTGTGCTTCTCTTTCCACCCATCCTTCCCCTCACCCTGACACTGGTAAAAAGAAATACTTTAAATATTGCTGGCAGTTCCAATGTAACAGCTTCTTGATGCTCACCTGTCTGACAGCACTGAAATGCACAGAGAACATGTAGTCTGGCACATCAACAAATGTACAGTGAGGCTGAAATATTCTGGATATGCTGAATTTACTGGACATAACATTTAGCTGTGCATCTGCTAATGTAGCCACAGAATGTTCTGGTTCATGGCCTGTGCAAAGCTGAGTTTAATTTCACAGGCCTAGCAGTGAGTTGTCTAGGATTTCTGAATGACAAGCAACACCCACAAAGTATCTGCTGGGCTGGTGAGTGGATATGAGCCAGAAGACCTGGAAGAAGATCTGGAAAAAAGGAATATGATAGGTGACCTGTAAAATCAATCTGTCTTTCAGCAGCTGTTAAGCTGGTAGTTACATATCTGTGGAAACTCTTTACATGAACAGTTGTAAAGGGTTGTATTTAAGCCTGCTCAGCTCCAAGCTCTGCAAGAAGAGCTAAATACTGGTACAAGATATCCCCAATATTCTTAGAAAAAACCTCCAAACAAAACAAACTTCAGATCTGTGTGGATGGGTCCATCTGGAAATTAGAAAATATTTAAGTCAGTATTTATTTAATTTCTTTCCTCCCGGTCTCCAGCTTGTTACTAACAGGAAGAGTTTAATTCAACCAGCAATTGAGATAAATGTGAGGGCTAGACTGAAATCGCAGGAGTTTAAGAAGTAGGACAACCTTGTCTTTTTGTCTTACAGAATCTGTGGCAAGCTGGTGTATTTGCCATAAGACGCTGGTTGTTGTGTTTGTAAACCAGTTAAATAGCAAAGCAGTGAGGTTGGTGGTGGAGGATTTCTGTCCGCTGCTCAAATTGAAAAGGTCACCCCAAGGGTAGCAGTGATCACCAGGTCCTGTTCATCACCTTGTCCTTGCAGAGGGAGAGCTACGTGTTATTAGTTTTGTCCATGGCACTGAATTATTGTGACTAGAGGTGCAAGAGGATGGGAATGCGCGAGCCCAAAGCTTGATGCCCTCAGTTTGAGATCTGTGAAAGAAGCACAGACTGAAGCCAAATTGTCACACGCTCAGCTGGGACAGTTGCTGTGCATTGTCACAGGAGTTCTGACTTCTTTAGGGAAGAGAAGACAATCCATCATAATTAAGCAGAAGCAGAAGGTGAGGTAAAGATATATTTGTTAATTTCTTTGACTTACAGTCAGGAAGCAAGAACAACTAAAAGAAAGAAAAACTGGTAGCTGCCATGGACAGCTGATCAAGTACCATTTCCCAAGCTGTACATTTCTCCAATCTGGCACCACAAGAGCAGGACTTTCCTGTTTTGATGCACTGGCATATGCCAGCTTTCTAGCTTATCCACACGGTTGATTTGTCACCACTCTTTTGTTCCCTACATCTGTGTTTCTCACACCTTCTTCCATGCCACTCCCCAGTCCCTTTGGCTCTTGTTTTTTTTCTCCCCCCTTAAGAAGGATTTACCCAAATTCACAATGAGAACTTGATATTTAGAAAGCACCCTGGCTGCTTCATTCCCACAGAAAGAAATCTGTCTAACCAGTTGATAATAATTTCTACTTACTCTTTAAAACATTCACGCTCATGCTATGAGCCTAGAGAAAGATGACCCACAGAACTCTGCCATGGTTTACAGACTACACCATAGGTTTGGGTGCCTGGACTCCTGGTGTCCTGTGAGCCTGAAGGCCACCAAAATGTGGGTAAGCAGAGGGGAGAAGGAGTTGGGAGCAGCAGAGCTGCTGTTTGGAGCAGCAGAGACAAAGCACTCTGAATCCAGCTGCAGGATCAGGATGTAGCCTGACCTGAGTATTGCTGAGAGAAAATCTGCCTGATGCAAATTTATATGTGAGCTGCAGCTGGGGGGAACATGGAAGTGTAGTAAAGGGAGTCAGAGGATGAGGGTGGGAGAAGGGGGATATGGACTAGGCAAGAAGTCTATAGTAAGTGTGTGTATGAGGAGAGCTCCCCCAGGTTTCTTTTACTCTGAAGAAAGCTGAATTAATTGAAGCATTATTGAAATGCAGTACAATTTTTAGTAATAAGAAAAGTCCTAAACCTGCTGTCTTCACACGGAGCTGTGGGAAACCTTAAAGGCAGGCAGGCTGGGAACTGGAAGACAAATGCAGAGGAGTTTGTGTACACAAGAATTTGTAGCTGTCTGCTCTGTATTGTGATTTGGCTTATACTTAATTTGACTGAACACATAATTTTGTCAATTATGTTAAAAGTAAATTTTTTGAAAAAAACAACAATCATATGTGAGTTTTAAGGAAGAACTAGAAATAGCCAGCTTGGAAGTACAGTGACCCCCCACAATTTCCTGGGGGTCAGGCCTGGGCAGGTCCCACTAGTTATGAAATCTGTGAAGATACCGAATCCATGAATATTCAACTACTCCCTGTCTGTAACCACGTACCCTCCACTAATAAGGTCTGGAGGGGCGGTCCTGGGAGTGTGGCTCACACTGTAGCACCTCATTAAAGCATTTGATGCTTCCTGGCCACAAAATCCGGGGTCCAGGACATTCTGCGCACATGCACGGTCTCACAACTCACTGAAAATCCAACCACAATTAATTGAATACGCGGATATCCAAACCCTGAATATGCGGGGATCACTGAAATAGATTTGGTGTATAGGTGCCATGCACAGCATTGAAACCCCACAAAACTAGTGCAGAGAGACCTGGGTATGAAGTAATGTTGGTAAAAGGACCACACTGGGAATAGAGGATAGTGTCTGAATGCTGTGATAAGCACATTACTACATAATTCCTGGTGAGGGAAACAACAAAGAAGACAGATCCAAGTCTAAACACCAGCTGCCTCTCTGTTAAGCTCATCATGTCCACTCTTCCTCCCTGTTCTCCACTCCCTCTCTGATCACCTCAGAATAAAGTGAAAATGCAATGCAATTCTAACATTTCTCATTGATTTTTTTTTTTTTCCTGCATGAGGACAGGGTGCAGACTGTCCAAGTCATCCCAGCCAAAAAGGTCCTTTGTCAATTTAATGTGCTGGTTTCAGTGCTTTCCTCAGCAGAAAGGATGTGGCACACCACAAGCAATACTCAGGTACCAGATGCAATGCAAACTGATCTGCCAGATAGGCATTCCTTCATCTCCGGAGCAGACACTATCACAAAGTTAAGAGATTGAAGCAATAAGGATATGCTCTGTGCATTAATGGAGAGGAATCTGTAGATTCTTGCAGGCTTGAAGGCACTTATTGGAGAGCTGCTGCATAATCTTCTTTCTCAAGGTAAAGAAAGCGCTGGGAAGTGTGTCAGTGTAAAACACCATTTGCTTCGATTGATGCGAAGCCACAATATCACTTTAAAGTACTGCCTTCTCATTCTGGAATAGAAAGTTGCCAGAAGATGACAAGAAAATCAAATTTGGCTACTATCTAATTAAATGCATATTTTTGTCTGCATTTAAATTAGAGGGAAACTTAAGCTGTTACCTATGAAAAACAGAGAGAAAGCGTCTATGTCCTGGTCTAACTAAATACAGAAAGAGTAGTCTGTTCCCAGCTTCATTAGCCACATTATTGCCTGCCTTGCAAAGAATCCTGTGAGAACACAGAAGGAAGAAACCAGCTAGAGGTTGTCATTGGTCCAGGGAGGCTGCTAAGTATGCTAATTTTATGTTAAATGAGCACTTACTGAGTGAAGAAAATACATATTTTCAAGGTGCTAAACTGAAATCAATTCAAATTTGGATGAGAAGGATATGAGAGCTTGATGAATTACATTAGCAATTGTAATAGTACTTTTCTCAGAAGATGTCTCATGATATCCGTATTTCTGACGTGTCTCATCATCTGCAAGACACAAAATCCTTTGCAAATTATTTTAAAGGGAAAAGGTTGGGTTTTTATTTCTTTTTTTTTTTAGGTGGGAGGGGTCATTCTAGCTAGAATGTTTTAAACAGTTCAATTTTTCTTAAACTCAATGACAAATACATTTCTGTTCCTGGACATTTTTGAAAGAACTGTATACAGTATTGTGGCACCTTTATACAGTTTGGATTCTGCAACTGGTAAGAAGGATCAGGGACAATTTTTTTGATCAACAAGCATTTTCCTGTAACAATGAGGCAGCTGGCAGTCTCCCTCTCAAATAAAAGCAAGTAGAGAGGACTGGTAACAGTCTGAACACAGTCTGAAGAGAGCAGAAAGTATAAAGGAGTAAGAAAAGTAGTGACTGATCAAAATAAAAATACTACCTTTTGGTGGGAGAGTGACTGTAACCTTATTCATCTGCTTTGTTTACAAATGAACTACAACCCTGGTATTTCTGTAGTTAGAATTGTAAATTTTTATGTCATAAAGGAGAGATTTCTGGACAGTGGTGTACATTTGTGGGAGAGGAAAAAGGATTCTCTGAAAAGAAAGTTGTAAAGATGTGAGTTTTTTCCTGTTGTAGCTAAATGAAGTGTTTATGAACTAGTCAATGTATTGCAGATTAAACGGAATTTTATTGTGGCATCTAAATCTAAGGATCAGTGACTGTCATGGTCAATGACATGCCACTGTTACCAATATGTCAGATTTAATATCAGAATAAACAACTAAGCTGCAGCACGAGGACCCATTAGTGACATCGGCTGTGTCAACTGTTTAGGAAGTTATTTAAAAGCAATGCTACCCCTAGTACTGTGCTACACTACACTATCCTATCATATCCTATCCCTACTCTTGAAACTTCTAAAATTCTTGTAAAACAATGAAACAAGATACCACATTTTAAAACAAAAAAAGGAAAAAAAAAAGATAAAAAAAAAAAGGCACGGCATGACCATTACAAAACCTCCATGAAATAACACAGCAACAAAAATACTTTCCACCATGGAATCAGCATACATGCCTTTTCAGCCCCTGTGTCTCAGTGAAAAATTGAAGACTTGTGAGGGTTCAGACACTTTTCTGTCTTTATCTCCAAAAATTATCTATTATTTCTGATCTAGAAAGCAATCATAATTATTAAATTAAAACAATGTGTTTAATTTCCTCAGATATATGAGGCCTATTAGACTAGACCTCCCACAGGCTTCTCTGAGAGAATGAAAGCTGCACAGACTTAAGGCAGCTCTGAGCCCCAATATGCAAAGGTGCATTAGTGTGGCACTTTGTTTGGATCTGTGGCCCTACACTCCTTTCAGGGGTTTATTATTATTTCAGACATGATAGCATATACCATGAAATTCCTATCTAATTCATACTCCAGAAACTCATGCATCCGTTACTCTTCCCAGGTTCTCTAGCAATCTGAACAAACGTTCTCCAGGCTCTAGGACACCTCTGGTGCTTCTGGCATAAGGCCATTTCAAATCAGAAGAGGATACAGACACCTTCAAATTATTAATGATGGGAGTGAAAATTAATAGAGCTGTTGAGGGAGAGGGTTGACTTGATACCAATGATCTTCTAGAACACAAAACCCAGGTCAACCTCTCTGAATCAGACTGTCAACTTGCAGGCACACAATTTCTTGGAGTTATGAACATCTGACCAAAGACAAGAGTTTTAATTGCAATACCTTGGTCAGGCTATTTGTTATTGTTTTACAATTTTTTCCTAAGTGAAACAAGTGTCAGATAAAACCTGAGCTTTTTTTTTCAAATGTCAAACAACAAGTAAGTTTTGAATTAGACATAATTTATTTGCCTATTCTTACAAGGAATGGCATGTAAATACTCTGCACTCTCAGCCAAAATAGTCTGGCAAGAATGATATTCCTATAGTTATTTCTGAACAAGACTTTAGTGCATATTCACATTATTTTTGAATGTTTTATATCTGGAGTCATGGGCAGAGGTTGCCCAAGTTAGGAAATATAATGTAAAATTTTAAGACTCATTCCTTGGCTCAATAAAGAAAAAAAATTGTCAGTGCTGTCTTTCTGATGTCTTAGGGGACTTGTATTCTGATTTTCAATTTTTTTCCTAGAATATACTTGGAGGAAAATTACAAGATGCTCTACTTTCAACTCCAGTGATCCCTTTGGCTTTTTCATACTGTGTATAACATTTTAAAAATGTTTTACAAGCCTTGAAGGTGCTCTGACCCCTTCAATTTTGCTATCTGTGCCATTATAATTTTATGGGGCCAACAGCTGATTTTATTGATGTCCTTGTCATGTTCATTTCCTCTCTTTGACCCTTTACAGCAGCTGCATCTGAAATAAATTAGTATTAGATATTACACAGTACAGGTGAAATAGTTCCTGTCTTCCTGTCGTAGAGAAAACTTGTACAACTAAGACATGCCACCTTAACAAAATATAGAAGTTAGGAAAAGGTCACTCTAATTACTGAAGGTTAAGTTTTCATTTAATTCCATTACTTTTAAATAGTGTTATCATATGGTTTTGAATGTCTGATAAGACTTGTGCAAATACTCTTTTCAAAATGGCACTAAATTAAATGTCCCTATAAATATTTGTTCCCCATTTTTTTCTTCTTCTCTTTTTTTTCCCCCCAGACTGAATAGATGCATACTTTGGAAGGAACTACAAAGCAATGGGATAATTTCTCTGCAAGACTCTGGAGAGCAATTTATCCTAGCTGTAAAAATTTTGAGACATGCTAAAGCACAAGGGAAAGAACTTCAGAATTTAGGAGACTCCTGCATTCTGTTACAGGCTGGTATGCGTGCTAGAAGACCATGACAAAAAAAGGTGGTTGACCTTCTGGAGCTGTTGAATGCCCACAGAAGATTTTTATGCTAGTAATGAGTGAATTCTTCACAGAGAATAGTGCAACAGGAAACAAAAAGGCAGCTGCCAGTAAAAAGTATGAGATAGGGGCTGAGGGACCAAGAATCACCTGAAGGTTGGGTGTGAAAAGTTTGTAGGAGGAAGTGACTCTAGCTAATTTTTGGAAGAGCAAAGCTAGCTGTACACATGACTATTGAGATTACCATGACATCTAATTTAATCCTCTTTGTGCCTCTGTATAGCTGCCAGCCGGCCAATGCTGCAGCAGCTGAATCAACAGTATTCTGAAAAATGGAAAGAAGACGCTGCATGGAAGATGAGAAATGAATGGCATAAACTGATATTATTCTTGGCTTCTCTTCTTCATTTCTGTTCTCCAACAAAAGATAAAATTCACTTAGGCTGCTCTCATTTCTTCCTCAGAAGTTATTGGGGTGGGGCTGGCAATTCAAAGGGTTTATCATAGCCCTTGGATGGGAGGCTTGGAGATGGGAAATGTTGTTTTCTAAATGGGGCTTGTAGATAGGATTTCTCAAAGAAACCAGAGATATCAAAACCAGAGGTCTGAAAAAAAAACCCCAACCAAACCCACAACCTTTTACTTTGGTCTCGTTTTAACTAGAAGAGCTGTGGAACATTTTCACCTTTACCTATACTTCAAAGAGTGAGCTATGGACAGACAGACTCATCTGAGATTAGAGAGACAGACACTATTAACTCCTGGAGGTTTTTCAGCCAGGATAAGAATATATACAGGAGGAGCAGGAGAAGGAAAACTGTCCAGATGTTATATTTTTGTATGAGAATTCATATGTGACTCTTGCAGAGGAAAGCACATCTTTAATAGTCATGTGGTACCTACTGTAGGAGGAGGGTTCCTAATATGACAATCGGCATTCTCACTGAGATTATAGTACTGAATGTTAATGCTGGTGCTCAGAAATGAAGCAGCAGGCATTTACTTTGAAGTAAGTTAGTGAATGATTTTTCTGTAGGCTAGCTATTTTCTGCTCATTATCAGTGCAAGTAGGCTAAGTTACTCTGCACTCAGACTGTCTACACTGCAACATGAAGAACAGCAGAGCTCAAGCTATGGAGCTCTGACTGCCACACTGCTAACTCACATAATGAAGTGTTAACCTCATTATGATCATGAAGTAGTAGTAAATACATGTCAAAGATGTACAGCAGCAGAATACTTTTAGATTATTCATGACCTATTTACAGCTCTGCATTATCTCTACCCTCCAAATTTAAGATCTGAGCAAAGTACCTTACAGTATCAGAGATTTAATTCTAAACTGGTACGTATTTTGGTCTGATGTTTGCTTTGATTAACATTAACTTCCTACCATGTCAATGTCATGTCAATGTCTAGCAGCATACTTGAATTGACCATCAATTATGAATATGTCCATTACAGATTTTTTTTTTATCAAGGCTGTCAAAACCATCTTTTCAATGATGGTAAATGTTCTCAAATAGATGAAATGTTCATTCTTTGGCATGGAACAACCCTCTAATTGATAAAACTCTGCAGTTTTGTGTAAACATGGACATGGCTGGTTTTGAAAGTGTGTGATCGTTTTGGTAGGATGGATTACTGAGATGAATGGGTAAAATTGTAGGTCACTGCTGTTACTCAGCTCCAACTGTAGAAGCATGAAACTGTAAGGCTTGTTCTACAGAAAAGGAAGTATCTTTTCTAGGACTAAAGAATGATTACTTCATGGAATAATTGTCATTTTCCCTACTAAAAATCAGAAGGATTTTGAAATTCTGCCTCCTGCGGGGAGGTTGCAGCCAGATGGGTGTAGACCTCTTCTTCCAGGCTGACGACACCAGAACGAGAGGGCACGGCCTCAAGCTACGCCAGGGGAGGTTTAATCTTAACGTTAGGAAGCGGTTTTTCACAGAGAGAGTAATTGCATATTGGAATGGGCTGCCCAGGGAGGTGGTGGAGTCACCATCCCTGGAGGTGTTTAAGAGAAGACTGGACGAGGAGCTTAGTGACATGGTCTAGCTGGGGGGTGTAGGGCTGGATGACCCTGGGCCCCTTCCAGCTCGGAGTGGCCTGCTAGACTGTGAGGGATCTAGGTTGGTGTTACGCTCTGGGATGTGCTCTCGGTCTCTGTACGGGTGTTAGATGGTGAGTTGGACTAGATGATCCTTGTGGGTCCCTTCCAACTCATAGTATTCTGTGATTCTGTGATTCTATTATTCAGCATCTATTTGTGGAGAGATGCCATGCAAGAAAGAAGTAGTTTTCATTTCTATACTTTACCTAATCCATCTAAGCAATGTCATTTATCTCCCACATTTTTTGGACCTTGTCTATGTTCTCTCCTTTCCACATTTGAAACTAATTACTTGGCTAGATCTAAGCCGTTCCTACCTCCCATCAGTGTAAAGGGCTGAGTGCCACAACGAATCCACAGAAATGTCCCCATACCAATCATAATTTTCAGCACACCCCCCCATAAAACCCCAAAGAAACTCCAGTCAGGGAACAATAAAACACCCTTATTTTAACACCAGGAAAAAGCCCTACATTTAGAAATGGACTTTCTACCACTTCTTCTCAAGCAAATTGCCTTTTGAGAAAAGAATTCGGGCTCCTGGAATTGATTTTTTGGACCTATCTTTAGATGTAGACTGATGGCATCTGCTTTTGTAAGAAGGAAGGTAGACCCAAAAAGTATTTCCCTTTTGCCTACTCTTACTGGAAGTAACTGAAGAGGATCAGCTTGAGGCAGAGCCATAAATGTAAGGACAGCTGTCAGTTCTGAAATTAATAGTCTGTGTTATAGATGACTCGTGTATCAAGTCAGTTGTTTCCACGTGGATATTTAAGTATTTCTGCAAAGATATAATTTAATTTGGAGTGACTGGTGGAGTTGAAAAACAGACAAGGATTACATTTCTTTTACTTCCTTGCCATTTTCTCAAGAGCAGCTCTTGTCTGATCTTGTTTCTGTGCTCAATCATATATCCTATTAAGAAACTCTCCAATTATTTCTGTTCACCGGAATGATACTCTTACAAAAACTAGTTTAATTATGCGTAGCTAATCCTTTGTAAATGCATATTAAACCCCAAAGAAACACTCCACTTTTAGTAATAAAGTTTAGACTACGGCAGTACATGTGTGGGTCTCCAAAAAGGATGCAAAGACAAACCTGAGTGTTGCATCCAGCCCCGCCCCCCACCTTAATGGAAAATTCAAACCTCTGCTGTATTTTACCTCAGTAATGAGCTTCAAGTTGCAGCCTAAATTAACATGTAGATTCCTGTCACATTGTTTAATTTGGGGTTTTTTTCCCCCCTTTACAGATAGCCAGCTTTTCTCTCTTGGCTTCTCTGCATCAGCCATCAAAGTCTAAGTAGATGTGAATAACAGCCTAAGGAAATCCTTTGAAACATTAGCATTGCTTTTCTATCATTTTTATAAAATCCTGCATGTCTCTAATGCTATTATTTTTTGTTACTACACATTCATGTAGAACAGGATTTTTCATTCATTATCTCTTTCAGCATAATTTCACACTTCAAATTATAATCCATTTTAAGTGGGTAAGAATTATATAATAAATGCCTTTACCTCCAGTTTCCCAGAAGCTTAAAATTATTTTATGTCAGTGTTATCCAAGCCAGTGAACAATGGCATTTTTTTGGAAATTATTTCAAGAAAGCAGAACACAACTTAAAGAAGAAATTCTCTCTGATTACAACTGCAATTCAATCTGTCATGTTATTGTTCCAATTTGAATCTCCTCCTTTACAATAAAACATTATGAGCAGTTATGAGGCAACATTTTATTAATCAGTAATATTGTTGCAACACCTGGAGTCGAGAGTGGTGTTGCACTTCGGTAGATGTTTTACAAGGGATCATTTCCGATGGGCAGCAGAGAAACTGCATCACAGCAAGAACATCTGTGGCAGAAACTGCTGCTCCTATACAAATAACAATAATAAAACTGGAAATAACACAGACAGAAGATCATTTTCTTTGTAAGTTTTTTTCCAGAATGTTCTTCAAAAACGCTTCTGTCTTTAAAAATAGGGTATTGCATTCATTTTTATGGCAAATGTGAATGGCACAGTATGGGAACAACAGAAACTGTGACTGATGCCAGAGAAGCAGTGGAGTGGGAGACCACTTCCATATTGCCCGTTTTGAGAATGTAATTGCAGGTGGATGCAAATTTTAATTTGATCTATACATCCAGATTTTCTGTTGGTTCTAATCCTATTGGGCCACTAAAATATGCCTAGTCAGTATGATGTGACAATTAGAAGCTTTAAAAATACTGAGTTCTATGTTTAATTTGCCCTTCAAGCTGCTGCACTTGGGTAACTGTGTTAGCTGTGCTCTTCCCTCATTCAACATCATTCAACTTGGCGCTGGTTAGACCACAGCTCGAGTCTTGTATCCAGTTCTGGGCCCCTCAGTTCAAGAAAGATGTTGAGGTGCTGGAACGAGTTCAGAGAAGGGCAACTAGGATGGTAAAGGGGCTGGAAGATAAGCCCTGCGAGGAGAGGGTGAAGGAGCTGGGTCTGTTTAGCCTAGAAAAGAGGAGGCTCAGGTGTGACCTTACTGCTGTCTATAAACTTGAAAGGTGGTTGTAGTCAGGTGGGGGTTGGTCTTTTCTCCTTGGTCTCTGGAGACAGGACAAGANGAAAGTTGCACAGTAAAGTTAATCTATAGATGTGGCCAGTGGCCCAACAAATACATGTAATGAAATCCATCTCTTTGCAGAGAAGTTCAATTTTTCTTTGGTAGAAAGAATAAAGTATTTGTTTGTTTGTTTGTTTCTTTCTTTAGTACTGATAAATTCTTTTGCTTAATAAAATACCCTACCTGCAAAGACAATAACATAGGCAGACAGGAGGAAGCAAAAGAATCATATTTACAAAGTGTTAATATAATCCCATGCTATTAGAAAAATTAAATATTCAATGCCAGGAATCCCATTCCTCTCTTGCAGAGTTATTCCAGCTGCTGAAGGCTCTGCCAGAAGTCCTCTGTCTCCTCACTTTGCATTAATGACTGAAGAGGTCATCAGACGGGCTGAGTCAGACAGTCAGCTCCAGTCCAACTGCTCTAATTAAGTTTGGTGAGGTGGGAATGCATTCAGTTTTCACAAACTGACAAAAATCAGACTGCGGCATCTTTTGTACTATCCACAGAAGTGTCTTGGAGAGTATCAGAAAAGAGTTCGCAGCTCTCTCGCTAACCAACCATTTTAAAGGTTTTTCGTTTCCGATTTCACAGAGGTTCAACATGTTAAATTTAAAAAATGAAACAAATGGAAAAGCGTATCTTCAACGAGTCACATTAGCTATGTAGTCAATTGCTTTTCCACTTGAAAAATAACTTTGCAGGGTTTACACCACTAAAGAAAACTCCACAATTTTCTGGATAACACCTTCACTGCAGTTCAAGAAGCCACATCTCTGTACAAAGTGCTTAGAAGAAATAATATTAGTATGTACACCTTATCTCTGAAAAGGAGGGAAAAGCCCTCCTTACATACTGTAAATGCCTGGAATAATTGATTTTTGAAGTGAGTACTCCTTGAAATTCATGTAAGATGCCAGTAGTGGAAAAATTATGTAATGGCATGTAGGACGGCCTAAAAATGAGGCCAAGGTAGTTTAAGATGCAACGGTATTGCTTCTTAAGTTCATCTGGCGAGCAGGCCAAGAAGCTGCTGCACTGGCAAATGACCATCAGGTCCATAAAAGGGATAGAAAATGTTGCTCTAGGTGATGAGTGTTGCTGTAAGTGTTAGAAACTTCCAAAGGACCTCACTGGTGGGCCTTAATGACAGGAGGGTGACAGTTTTGCCAGAGTGATGAGGGACAGTTATGCCCTCCATTATGTCAGGAGGATAAGAAAGCTGCCTGCATGGGTAAAGGCATTTTCACAAAGCGCACTATAACTTCACAGTGAAAGATAATATTAAAAATAACTTTCAGTATTTCCTTGTAGAAGTAGTGGTCTCAATCTCAATAATTTCCTTGTATTGCCTCCACCTGACACTGAGAGGGTTTATGGAACTTCACAAATATGGTGTTACAAGTGTCTCTCTGCCCACATTTTTTTCCCTCATGCATGGCAGACAATCACTTATTTGTGTGGTCATCAGCCTATGTGACAAGGTGAACATAACCCCTCCTTTAGGTATGACTCCAATGTCACCACATTCTGGTCAAGAGTGACACGTCTAGCAAGTGTTCTGCAGGACACACACCATTGTCTCAGGTATAAAATGAAATCTTACCTATAACTTTTCCTAGGAATAGTGCCTTTGGGGAATTGAACTGAATGTCAGATGTGGCTGGCAGGCTGTAACTTGTTGGAGGATAGTGATCAAGCTGGAGAAAAAGAAAATAAATTATGAGTATTTTGAACTGATCTGCTTATTACAGTGCTACTGAATCATATTTACTTTATGACACCATGTACAATTGTGTTCTGATATACTCTGCTTTCATTTTGATAAAACGAAAGCAACAGCAAATACTCTTCCTTCCCTATCTGCCTTCTCCACAGTTCTCAACGCCTGGAGAATACCTGTATTTGATATTCTTTTTGTTCTGATTGCTCTTTTTCCTTGTGTGTTTCAATATAATTGCTAAAAATAAGAAAAGCATTAGTAATAAAACAACTTATTAATTCCATAGAAATAGGCTTCCATTTGGGACCTAAGGTACTTCTAACACTAGATTTACATAGCTGGGAGTTTGAGATTAATTCAGGTGCTCATAAATTAACAAGACATACTTTTTTTGCACTTCATGTTTATTACTTTCTTGTTGAAAATATTGTTC
Organism: Pitta sordida; assembly: GCA_013390025.1. Classification (NCBI taxonomy): domain Eukaryota; kingdom Metazoa; phylum Chordata; class Aves; order Passeriformes; family Pittidae; genus Pitta; species Pitta sordida. Next base: position 237,439 of record WEKX01026248.1, read on the forward strand.
AATTTGATTGTGATGACATCTACTGAAACTCAAAAATAAATTCAAGAGTAATCAACTTAGCTAAATAGTTTATAGGAAACTCACATAGTCCCTGATATGACACAGCAATCACATTCCATTAGCATATTTCCCCCTGGTTTTCAGCTATTTAACAGAAAAATGTGATGGAAGAGAGTAATAAAATGAATTGCCTATGCTTCATAATAGCACTATTAAGATAGTTTAATATAGCTCAATAGAGTTTTGGTGCTCACATTTCATACAGGTAATTGAGGTGAATTTTTATCTTTACTGTTGTTATTTATTTTCTCAGATTTATTCATTTATTACAGAGGCTTAAATAAAACGAACAATAATTGTTTATTTTATTCTGGCCTTAACTTGGCACAGAACTGGATATATGATTTAAGATTTCACAGAGTACAACAGATTGCAGGAGTAATTCTGCAGGAACAACAACAATAAAGCTCATACAATATTTTCACATATCTTTTTGCCATATTCCTAATTTCAAAATGTTATTATTCTGGATTTCTTTTATATGATACTGCAAACTCTCAATTAAAAAAAGCCCTAGAGAAGTGTAGACAGAGAGGAAAAACAGTCTCTGCAGATCACAAAAGAAGTCTAACAGGTTTTCATGTCCAGAAGTGATTTTTAATTGATCATGACTACTATCCACACTGATTTTTTGAGTTAAATATATGGAAAAAACATAGTTCCATATCCTTGCTTGGAACCTAAGAAGTTACAGTTTGTTCAGAATATTTTGAGCAGCTTTTATAATATTTTCAATGAACAGCAGAAATACATATTTTTACCTGAAATTAGAGTTATATAAATTCAAATTAGAGAATCACAGAATCACAGAATATTCTGAGTTGGAAAGGACCCATATGTGGTCAAATGAATACAAAGAGATAAAATACCAAACAGATCTCAACCTGAACCACAGCTGGTCCTACTAAGTACAGACTACACTTAAGTGCTTGATATTGGCTTCCTTGGTGGAAGAGGAATCATTGTTTCAGCATTCAACACTAGAAGTGGAAGATCCATTGTCCATAGAAACTGCAGGCATATCAGGTGAAAAAAAAATTCCTTCTTATTTCAGGAAACAAATAGAAATGGCTCATATCTGTCATGATATTTATTCGTATCGTTATTGAAAGAAAGGTACAGACTTTAGAGAGGTGTATTAAAAAAAGACTGGTGAAAACTTATCCACAGAATCCTGATTCTGCAGCCCCTCATATACCAAGGGGTTAACCTCAGGTAACTTCTTTGCATGCAGTGTGAGTATTCACAGGGACAAACACAGGATATCAAACCCTGCCAGCTGTGGTGCGATGAAACTCCATTTGTGTTCAGCTAGTGTTTAGGATGTGGAAAGACCCCCACTTTCCTCACCTTGGAATAGGTTAGTTAGCAGTAATGTAGGCTAAATTTAAAGAAAAAACTAGAACACAAGCCCCCCAAAAGCCAAGGCAAACCAAAAAATCTCAAATCCAAACCTCCCCAAAAAACCAACACCCCTGCCAAAATCCTCCCAAACCTCAGCCCCCCACAAGTTCCCCGCAAAACCAAAACCTCAAACCACCCCAATCCTACCTCAAAAAACAAAAAACCCCCACCCAAAGTCCTTCCAGTGACTTTGTCTTGCCTTGGGGCTTCAGCATAGCAGAGCATTCCACGGGAACCAAGGTTTGCAGCAAGAAGACTAATGCTGTGTCAGATTGAAGACTTTAGCAGCTACAGCCAGTTTATTGCAAAAGTTTATTCATTTGAACTGATCTCTTGTACTGAATGAATCTTTCCACTCACGTATATTTTCCAGATCTCTTCCAAGTCTGGGAAAGATTTCACTATGGGCTTGGCTATGGATTGTTTTCAGGGTTTAATGACTCTGTCTGAAGTTTTGGGTTGTTTTCATTCCTGTTTAAAATGAGTCTCTACTTAAAAACTGCTTATGCTGATTTTCTGATGTGAGCATTTCTGATTGCTGACAGAGCCAGGTCCTGCTCCGGTGCCACTCTGAGATGATAGTGAGGAATAGCGAAATATCTGTTCACTTGCTTTTATTTCTTGTCTTTGTACTAAACTTTTTTTTTTAGAGGTAGTCAACCC
>WEKX01026248.1:239997-279591 GCA_013390025.1 Pitta sordida
CAGTGTGGCTTTGAATGTTACACAGATGAAAGTAGGTGGCAGTTTCTGGGGAACTCGCAGTTTCAGTTCTCAAGTCACGTCACACCAAGGCAGACTGCCTTTATCTGAAGTTCCTTGGGTTTAAGCAGAAGTTCAATAAAATGCTATTTCTTCTCAATTACTGTTCACTTAGATAATAAAACTAATCTTGACGGGAGTTCTGAGATTAACAGACATGTCAGTCTAACATAATACTCCATCACTTTAGGAGTCTCGGGGAAAAAAAAGTATATATACACTTGCATACATTATATTCAGCTTGTGGATGTATCTCCATCTGTATCATTTTCAGTCCAGTCTGTGTGTGTGTACTGCTAACTGCTATAAATTTAGGGATTTTCTTTACACTGAATGAATGTTAGAAAAAAAAAAATCGTCAAAATCAGATGGAATAATATGCTGTAAATCTTAATCTCATGCCCTCAGAAGCTAATACATCTTGGCTATTGACTTCAGTAATAGCAGGATAAAGAAGGGGATGTGTTATCATCACGACCAATGTTAGAATTTCTCTTCGGCATTATTATGATGGTTTATCACTTGTATTAAGAAGATTCTGCAGACCTAGAAAAGGCTCATTGTGCTACATTCTACAGTCATGCATAACAAAAAGAAGATTCCTCCTCAAAAATGCCTACAGTTAGAACAGACAAGGCATGAGACCTCAAGAAAATAACAAGGCGGTATGCAAGTGATTAGATGGAGCTACTCCCAAGTAGGTGAGCATGACAGCAAAGTAGGAGAAGGCAGGAAGTTGATTATGCAAATCAAATAGGAGATATTACGACTTTTTAGTGGTGAAAAACAGATGATTATTCCCCGGCTAAAAGGTTAGGACAAAAGTTACAAACAGTATTTTATTTTTACAATGTGATTTTTTTTTGTTTTAGAACAAAAGAAAAGGAACAGATTCCAGTGGTAATTGCAATTCAGTTCCTTCCTAAGTGTGGCACTAGTGCTCTGCTGATCTTTTTCTGCCGGGCTGGGTCCTTGACCCAGGTTATTGTGGATCAGATCAGAGCCAGAGCAGGGACGAACCACAGACTGTAAATGAGTAGTGGATCCAGAGAAATAGGCAGGACCATAAACCTGAATTTTTTACTGCCTCAGACTGTCACAGACCCGCAGCCTCACTGCTCATCTGGAACACAGAGGAGACACATACCTCACCAGTATGATGTAAGGCAAACTAAAGGCTTGCATTGTGCTTTTTTTTTTTTTTTGCATTGAGCTCTTTCAGATGAAATTTCCATAAAGTTACAGTCAATACTGTATTAGAAACCACTCCAAATCTGTTTTGCTGGTTTAATGCATTCATTTAGCCTTTTGCAGCATTTTTTTCCTTTAAATAAAAGCCAAGTGCAGCATTTAATGATAAAGTATTTTTTTCTCCGAGGATTTAAATGAAAATGTGATCAACATAGGATACAGACAGAAAAAAAACCCCTTAGATATATTGCAGGAAAAAAAGAGATTTTTTTTTCCTGTTTTAAAACTTGAGTATTTTATGTGCTGTAAGCTTGTATGTATACCAGAAAGCTGCTGCTGCTCTGCTAAATAATGGCAGAGATAATTTGTCTCACTCTAAAAAATACAAAAATTGGTGTAAACCTTAAATGGAAATGCAGATAAATAACTCAAAATATAACAGAAGCACTGATAAGGAAAAGGAGATTATTTTGTCTAGCCTCCTTCAATGGGATAATTCTCTGATGCTTCTTTCACATATCTGTTGACTTTTTATTGCTCTCTTTAACAGATGAATTACAATCAATGTTAACAGAAGCAATAGCAAGTCATATAATGCCAAGTTATTAAAATTAAAGCAACCTACCTCACATACTTAAAGATGACTTTCACAGGACATTAATTTGTCCAATGTGTACTGCCATATAATGGAAAGCACCTCTTTCATGTTAGGTTTTGACTTTTTTTAGCTTTGTCTTGGACTCTGGAAATACTTTATGGTTCTTCTGTTCTCTCTCTTTTTTTTTTTTTTCCTTTAATTCCAATAAAAATTATACCAAACCAGCAGTCACCCAGGCCAGGAAGACACGCACATTCATCACTGGAAATACACTACAGAATAAGGAAATAGTTTCAGCCTAAGCCAATCTAAGTAACACATGTTTGTGAGGTAGATAAACCTCAGATACACTCTGCAGACCTTTGCTCTGCTCTGATGTGCAGACTCAGGAACTATCAGACTGCACCATACTCCCACATGACCCTAATGGCCTTAGCTTTATTGCAAAGGGAAACAGGGGGTGTAGGGTGAGAAAGACATTGTATTTCTGAGTCTTAGGGTGACATGTGGCCTAGACATGGACAAAGTTTGAGACAAGACAGCTGAAACACGCTTCTGAATCCAGCAACACAAGCTCTGCTAAAAATATGTGAGAAGAATGTTAGAGCTCCTCTCCTATGGAGTGGCCTTATAGAGCTGAAAGTAAAGAGTAATATTCTCCCCCCAAAGTTTGAAACTATCTCAGCTGATGCAGGGAGGGTAAAACTTTTGTAAAGATATATACTTCAGTATCTGCCCCTGCCCCTCTGCAGCAGCTGCAGGAAAGGCAGCATGCTCAGGTTTTATAACCACAAAACCACAGGGAGAGATGCAGACCCCAGACGGGGCTCTATGGATCATGTTTTTCCTACTGTATATCTGCCAGTAAGAGAAAGATTGGACTCCATGTCTTGATCTTCAGGGTCAAGATATTCCACCCCCTCATTTATTGATGAGTGACATGAATCCTGGATTATAAAAGCATTTTGTCTGACCTTTAGCAACCTGAGATTCAGTGGGGATATGCTGACTTATCTTAACTCTAACATATATAAAAGGAAGGTAGAAGACATTCATCTATGAACTTCTTGTCTACCCATAATGGCTCTCTTTACCAGAAAGATTGGAAATCACACTCTAAAATAAAGAACTTGAGTTAATTCAGTGAAGGTTTAAATCAGCAAAACTGCCTGGAGCTCATGATCATCCTGTGAGCAAAAAAGAACTGGTAAAAAAATCATTGATTGATCAAGTATTCATTCATTTCTGATTCTGGTGATATGACTGAAATTCTGTTCTGCTGTTTCTTCCTGTTGTTTACAGACTCGTTTGAGAATTGAACATATGATCATTTGCAACACCCGTAACATCAATACAGTTGGAAGGAACTGGGAGTATGCGAAGATCAGGTTCTTTAATTCTTTATACATGTATTGGAAAACTGATGTTGCTTGGAGTTATAGGAATTATATACTATATCAATATAAGGTTTGTTTTAATTTCTAAGGTTTTTCATATTGATAGATTTTTATGCTTTGTCACCTGTCTGTAAAAAGACTTGCTAATTTTCAAACCTGAGTAAAAACCACTTTATTTTGACTTCTGATTGAGAAAAGAGCTTAGCAGTTATGGGTATGCTGAGTGCTGATGCATTAAACATGCAGATCTAATGTATGGTTCTGCTCTAGAAAATGGTCTGACTTTGCCTTTCTGTTGCACTAGCATTTTGAGTAATATATTTCCACTACAGAATGGCAATACATAGTGGAAAGGATGTATCTCCAGGGATTTTAAATAATTCATTTCAGCAGGAAGGCCTTTACTATTACTAGAACAAATGATTTTTTTTTCTTTACAGCAAAACCCTCTTGGAAATTTGTTACTTAAGTTTTTAATATAGTAGAATTCATATTTAGTAGAAAAAAAAAAAGAGAAGGTTATTGTTGCATTGATATTAGCTATGATTTACATGATTTATCTGTTGTTAAAGTCCTGGATATTTAAAACAAGTTTTATTCATGCCAGGTGATAAGGAATTTCTAAATACTGTTTCCTTTCAAAACATGAACATTACTCTACAGCTAAAACAACCATTACCACGTCTAATCCTAGGGTAAATGTTTTCAAAATGTGACTCGAAGTGAGAGTTTTCCGGGAAGAGTTAAAAAGTTGTTTTATGGCTCAGAAACTATAGACATCTGATGGTATACTAAAATAGTTCAATTTATTTAGTTTCTTGCAGACAAGATAAAAAGATACTTTAATCAGCGTCTCCAAGAAAGTGTGAAGGGGAGTGACACATGACACTAAACATTTCTTTCATCTATGGAGCGTAGACACAAAGTTAAATGTTGAAGTCTGCAGAATTCAAACTGTAAATTAGGTGCAAATTCTTTACAGGAATGGTGCTTAAGCAGTCAAAGACATGGCCAAAGGATATGGTAAATTTTCTATCTTTTGAAGTCTTTAAAGCTAGATAAAATGTATTTCTAGAAAATGTGCTATACTGCTATCATTACCTTCTGGGTTAGCTGCAGAAAATAATTTGGTGATTTTTTATGGCCTCTCTTAAGCAAGAGCTCAAACAGTGATCATATTCTGTTGAGGCTTCAAAATATAGAAAACATGATAGTTAGGTATGATCCTACAGCATCAATAATGATAGGAGATGAAATGATAGCCTGGCTGAAGTCTATAAGAAAGTTTTCACTCCCTATAATGAGACCAAAATTTAATCTACAATTATAAAAATCTTTGATATATTCATTGCATGTAAGATGGGGGTTATATGCAGACTGCTTTACTCCACTTTACTAATTTTATTTTATTATTACATATTACACTTACAATTTTATTTTCTACTTCAGATTAGTTTTGAATTAACTTTGTATGATTTACATTTTTAAAGCATCTAAGAGTTTGCACTTGTTACCTCTTCAAGTAGTGCAAAGTTCAAAATGAAATGAGATAATGGACTTGAGAAAATTCTGTTTCTTTTTTACTTCATTTGGGTAAGGGTCAAATATTTTAGTGACCATTTTTCACAAAGATGGGTACATATTTCTACTGCTTGCCTCTGGTGAAGCTGTAAAATGAAGATATGTACAAACACATTTTCTGTATTATGTATTCACAACCAATGAACAACTGAGTTCGGGTAAGATTTCCGTACATCCTCATAATTAAGTTCATTTTGAGTGGAGTCAGCAATTAACATTGTTGTGTATAGCTTCTTTAGCACCGTTTGACATATTGTCCAAGCCTGTAAGCCGTCCCTCTGCATGGTCTTATGAGCAGATGTGCAGTGGCTGCTGATAGTTGTCCTAAAGGTACATGGATGGGTTTGGGATACCAGAATCCTGGAGAAGGTGCTAGGGTATAATCCTTTTCAGGAATGAAGGAGGCGTTATAAACCGTGACTCATAACCCACTACTAGAAATGGCTTTAAAGCTGTTGCAGAGAATGCGAGATCTGTTGGGAAAGTGTAAGTGTGGAAGCTGAGATGCCCAGTCTGTCTGCTGGCTATCAGCTTTATTCCACTGCAAATTAAAGCACATCATATCTGGGTTTTCTTGTTTGTATGTTGCGGGGGGCGGGTGTTAGTATTACCTTTTTTGTTGTTGTAGTTTGCAAGAGGTCTAGCTTTGTGCAACAGAACAGAAAACTTTCTGATCCAGATTCTACCCTGATTTTATTTCAGGAATGTGCACAGAAGCAGGACATATGAACCTTGCACTAAGGGTGCAGCTATCACTATTCTTTGAGGTACGACATAAACCCTGCTGGAGTCAATGGAAGACCATAAATTGAAGTCAATTTACTTCAATGAGCTTTGGATCAGAACCTCTCCTAGGGAGCATTTGTCCTAGGCTTTCTTAAAAGAAGATTTTACTGATGTGTGAATAGTCTTAATCACTCATGAACACTCCTGGAAGAGTGATCTTGTTTTTATGATATGGAAAATACCCTGCTGAAGCATGAAACCTTTTAATGAAGTCAAACAAAGTAAAACTTGCCCTCCATAACCTAACGCTCAGCTCTTGAAATGTCATTTGCTGGAATAATGCACTCTCCATCTGTCAGTCTGGGGTTTTTCTTGCCACCGGTGAGCTAACGCAGCCTTGGAGATGTGCCATGGTTACTAGTATCTAATATTTTATTAGAGGCAAGGGATAAGAATTGTTACTAGCAAATGTTACTTTTGTTCATCCCATAGAAACAACAGAAAAGAAACACACTGTTGTCCCATAATTTATGTACTCAGCTGCGTATCCTTAATCTTATCCCTGAGAAACCACTGGCATCAGAAATGAGAGCTTGTTATTCAATGTAAAACTAATTATCGATTTGTCTGCAGTCAGTGAATGTATAAAACTGAAATATAAAAACCATTGGACAGAGTTTTTGCTAGTACTTCTGTCTTGGCTGTCATGCTACATTAGGAATAGGGATGTAATTATAATAAAAACCATTTGCAGTAAATATTTTTTCATGTACTCATTTGTTACCTTATGGATATACAATATGCTGGTTTCAACTCCCACCTCAAATTACGGTTTTGTCTAAGTGATCTCCTGTCTGCCAGCATCAGGTGAGGTCTCATGGAGTTCATTAATAGCTCTTTTTCTGTATTCATATATAAATGAAACTCCTGAGAATCATGACAGCACAGTTCATATGGTAGCAACTTATTGCCTGTCTTCAGATTCTTTTAAATCTCTCTGGCACTCCAGGGTTATTACAGTAACTTAGAAAGACAGGTATTCTAAGTATAAACTCATTGTTAAGATCTCAAAAATACTGAGTGCTCTTGAATTGAAGCTTTGATGAGAAATAAATCCTCCTTGTGACACTTTTATGCCATGTAGAGCTGTGGAAGTGTGAGCAACAGCACCTGGCAAAGAAGCTGTCTCCTTTGAGAGCAAGCAAACCAGCTGCTCATCAGGCTGGAGAAGGATTTAACAGGAAATAAAAGTCTACTCAAATGTTCATTGCTCAGATCTGCAAGAGAAAAGTCATGTTTTATGATTTGTCCTCTAGATACTGAGAAAAGTGCTATTTATGCATTTTGTATTTCCAGAAACCATGGCAAGTTTATATTTGAAAACAGGACTCATTTTGTAGTGAACAATCTATTTAACAGATTCATGTCAGTTCATATCAGTTCTAATTTACAGAATATAACCTGATAAGTAATAAAGGCCACTTATGAAGAAAAAAAACAAACAAACTTGACAGAAGTTTTTTCCATCAGGATATGGTAGTGGTAAGATTTCTGAATTTGCTTTGTATGGGTCACTTCTTTCCCTATCCTTGCATTTGCATCAGACAGATCATCTCATTTAATGAGCCTCAAGTGTATCTGCTTCCTGTTTACATAAATGAGCAGTGTTTTATGCACACTAAGTAGATTAAAAAAGCACTAACCAAAATGTTCCCCAGTGCTCCTGATTGGCTGGGGACAGAGCAATAGGCGTGGCCTGTATGCATATTAATGACTCGCTACTGCTCACAGATTAGAATATTTGTGGGACCCCAGGGAGACCCATACTCCGCGGCTATGGAGGTATGACTGTGTATTTTTTTTAGTTATCTGGCATTTTGGGAATAATTTTGTGATAATTCTACTTCAATGCATTCAGTGTTATCCTGAGTACTGAGATCCTCAGTCAGATGGTATTGTGTCATGGGCAAGTGTTTGAGATACTTTTAATATGTACCTGTTGATGAATTCCTCTCTAGGGGAGGGGATCCAGTGGGCCCGGCAGGTGAGCAGCAGCAGTGGGTGCTGGGTGCTGCTGTGAGTAAGGGCTACATCACGAAGCTGTGGAATGAATATGCTGCCTTGCAGCGGTGGCGAGCAGTGGCGGCGGGTGCCAGGTGCCGCTGTGAGTGGGGGGTGGCTTTGGGCTGAATCCTGAAGCTGCAGAAGGAACATGCTGCCTTGTGGTAGCAGTGAGCAGTGGCAGTGGGTGCCATCGCAGGCAGGGGGTGGCTCTGGGCCATGTCCCTGGGGCTGCGAGCTGTCGACTGTGTGGCGAGCAGCCATCTTTTAGGGGTGCTTGAATATTGTGGGCTCTGTTCCTCTTCCTCTGGTAAACGGAAGACAGATAAGATTGATGGTTCGGAGCTGGTTCCCACTGGACGGAGATGGAACGATGCTGGGAGAGGGTAGAGGGGCTTTTAAAAGTTGCTGCTTTTGGGGTCTCTACTTTTTCCTTTGGGGCTGGTTCAGGGAAGTGCTGTGCGCTGATCCTGCCACTGCTGAATCTCCTGTGGCATTTGTCCTATTTTCCCTGCACTCCCACAACCGGCTTTGACCTCCTGCTGCCCCTCACCAGAGCTGAACTCCTGCCTTTGCTGGCAAAATGACTGGTGCTGGTCCCGTCCCTGTGACAAGTGGCCAACTCTGGACTCTGCTTTTGTTACAGTTTTATCCTTTTGGGGTTTTGGGTGTGGGTGGCTGGTCTGGGTTTGGGTCCCAAATGTGTTGGGGTTTAGGGCCGTGGGAACGCGGTTTGGTTTTGTTTTTATCTTTATCCCCTGTTGCTGGTATTATATTGATATATAATAATTTATATTTGTAATAAATTTTGTTACATCTTTAACAATTCTCTTGTCCAGTGTTGATAAGTAACTCCACCCAGTGTCTCAAATTGAGACACATTGTAATGCACTGAAAAGTTTCCTTTTGATTCCTTGAAAAAAATAACTGTCAGGGATTTATTTTAATCTTTCTGTAGATAATGCGTACTGTGATGTCTACTATCCTTCACCTTTTGGCTTGGTTTCCAAGGAGACTTCCCCTTTTTTTATTTCATTTTTTATTGGTTTTGGCTTGCTTCTTCTGAACTAACAAATACAGATTAATCTATCCCATCCTCCCAACTCTTCTGCAAACAAAACTGTTCTTATACCTTGCTTGCAATCTCCATGTTTGCAGATATGACAACCGAGGGATGAAAACACAGTTCTGTAATGACCACTGAGAGAAAGCTGCCTGGTGATATTGATTGCTTCTTGCAGCACTCCCCTTAGTTATTTAAATAGTAGTTTATTTAAACTCCCCTTATTTAAATAAACCAGAGCTACATGCCTTCAGTACTATTCTCTGTGTCACACAAACACTTAAGCATCTGCTCATCTTTGCAGAACAGCTCTTGCAATTTCATTGGACTGCAGAACAAATTTAAATTTAAAGACATTCTCATTTTCAGTCTCAGGACTTATGGAATGATATTTAGCTGCATCAGGTTCCACTGCCATTTAGGATGCTGTAGGACATCCCTCCTGGCTTCCAGCTGCTGCTCCAGAATGGCACAGGTTTGTCTGAAGTCCCATGTTATCTATCAGCCCAGATGTCTCTGATGCCCCTGAGCATCTACAGTGACACCTGTATTAGCCCAGCTGTCATCACACTAAAATGAGGATTTCAGAACATGACTTGATGCAACAGAGGGAGAGAATAGATTGTGTTAACTCCTAGGAGTGTGGTCTGCAAGCAGAACTCCATCTACCGTACTTCTTATTTGCTAAATTGGACTGATCTTTTTGGTGGAATGGAGACCATCAAGACACAAAACGCTACAAGTAATGGAAGCAAACAACCTACAGCTTACCTGAAGTACAATGTCCCGTCCATTCCGTGTGATGTTAACAGTGTGGGGCTGTCCATTAGCCATGTTTCTGTGGTCAATATCAATGTTGTACGGCTCCTTGGTGCCTCCAAGACTGTACCGAATTTGCAGATTCCCTAGTGAAAAAAAAATGAATGAAAAGCATCCTCAGGTATTTGATCTTTATTTGTCAGTTATTTCCCCCTCTTTATTTTCATATACATCTGGTATCATTTCACACTTAATTTCTGCCATAGATGGTTTCTGCAGTAAGAGAAGAGCTGATGTTTGAGGCTAACAAAGTTACCGGACTAAAACTGCCTCTAGTTTATAAGCCAGAAGTGTGTCAATGACCAGCATCTCCAAACCTAAGTGTTTGCAAACACTCCAAACTGTAAACCAAACAAATCAGAGTTATGCCTTGAACAACATGGACAATTGATACAAAATTGAGCGCACCAAGTAGCTCTTCATTGTTGAGATTATTATACTTGCTCCAGTAAAATTCTTTGAAATTATACAAAGCAGAGCATTTTCTAAAGAATAATCCACTATCAAAATTACAAACAAATTAACACTGACACATAATCTACACAAGGGACTTTCTTGCTCTCGTGTTTAATTGTTGTTGATGGGTGACCGTCTGGACTTTTATGGAAATTTAATAATATATGGTGAAATGAAAACATCAGATTCTATTGTTAGAAAAGTATAATCAAAAGTGATTAATTGATATTCATGACATACTGCCAGACAGATTTTTCTTTTCTAAACAAAAGTGAAGTGTCTGCTCTTCATAACACATTTTAATATTTGATTAAAAGGAAGAATGTTTGAAAAGGGAAATGGAGACCCCATTATTGATGAAAAATGGAAATATTCAGTCCCAAAAGAGCAGCCCTAGACCTTTATAATTATCGTTTAGTTATCTGACAGATTTCTCTCATGCATCTTCTTTCTTCCCCATGAAAGGAAAAAAAAAAAAAAGAGTGGCACATGTAATACTCATCCCATAAAAGAGAACAGTAGTAAAATCATGCTAATTATGATTTTCATGGGGCACTAAGGCACTATTTGGAATTGAAGTATATTCCGTTTGTGTAGTTTTAATGCTGTAGCAGCAAATGGTCCATATATAACCTTCAACCATCACCAAAATGTTTTAGGACATTATATGCTATGCTATATCCATATTTTAGCCACCTTGCAGACTTCCAGAAGGACAGTACATGGCACTTCCCACTGACTAGCAGTGATACTATTCACGTGCCTTCATGTGGATGCCGACTTGTCCCCGCCATAATGCTGGTTCATAGCAAAATCCAGTACCAGCAGAATACAGGTTCAGATTTCAAAGTGTTTTATTTTTTCGTGTCAAAGGTGAAGAGACATTAGTTCAGGGTTTCAGCTGAATGTCCACCCGGTATTATGAACTGTGCCTTCAATGGAGAGAGCCTAGAGCAGTTGCTTACCAGATGGCTTCACAAGTACAGCCATGAAATCCTGGGTGTAGGAGCTGATGTACAATAAGACACAAGGGGACTTAGTGGTACTGAAGCTGAAGCTGAGCTCTTCTTTATTCAAGCTGAGGTCGGGTGCTGTGATCTCAGGGTCCGCAGAACTCAAAAGTGTTCGGCTGACTAAATCCTTCATGCTAGTCCCTGGGGAGTGGAAGTTGTAACGAAGCCACATTCCTTCTTCAAAAAACGCTCCAACATCTTGAACAGAACGGAAAAAGGAAGAGGGGAAAAAAGAGGGAAATTGAATTTGCTGACACCATTTGGGTGAAACATATGACTACTGACTTGCTCAGTATTAATCTGTATTTCTAATGCTGCATTAGTTAAGCACTTTGCCAATATTTAGCTCAAGAGCCTCACTATTTTCCTAAGAGTGTGAAAAGAACAATCTCCATTTTATCAATGGGTATCTGGATTGACAGAGTAAGGGAAGGATTTCTTTTGGGGCATATAGATTGGCTATGCCTACATCTCATATCAATACTACAGACATGTAGAATCATGCTTTGAATTTATTCTCATTAAAATCTCGCAGTAGAAAATGCTCCAAAGAAAGAGACGTAAGGAAGAGTGTTTTAAGCGACACAGTAAGCCAACTGTCAAGGAAAAGGAAAACTAGTGGTACTGAGGCACAAATTTAAGTGGATTTGGAAGAACCTCACAAAAGAATGATAGCAATTCCATAACCCAAAAGATTTCAAATAGGATTGGACACAATTCTAGAAAGCTATCCACCACTGGCACAATCCTTCATGCGAACTTCATAACCAGGATGCCCTTATGGGAGATAAAATTAACTAGGCAACTTGACACAGTGGGAAACAAGGCAAGAGACACCTGATGTATAGATCCTAAGAGGTGCTACCCAGAAGAAGTTTTCAAACCAGTATGAGACAAGATGTGATGTTTCAACACTCCAGACAGAAAATAAAGCTACTTTTGGCAGAGGTAGTATTTTCATCTCAAGAAGCATTGATATTGCTTCTCAGCAATGCAGTCCCACCTATTCCTTAACATTAAAACCATAATTCAAAGCTAACGTTCTTATAGTGACGGCTGACTTTGACAGCCTGCTATGGAAATTACTGCACAGTTGCCTACCACTGGAAGTGTATAACCTACTATACTGAGGATAACTTCACTTATTTCCTATAGTAGTCATTCATTTAGTGACATATGGACCTGGGTTGGATTGGCTTTTCTGTCTGGGAAAACAACATTAAAGAAAATTTTAAAATTTTATGCGAACTTGATTAAGAAGATGTGTTTATGAGCATTTCATAAGAAATTCAATAATGAAGAAGAAGAAGTGTTCTAATCATATGAGTACTGTATTCAAAAAAGAGTTATAGGAAATAATTAAAAACATGAACACTTTTTTAACAAACAGAATCTTCCTACGTAATACAAAGTTACCATAGATTGGTACAGAATTGTCTATCTAAAGAAGGAATTTATTTTTATTCCATTTTAGCAGCTTGAGTTTTCACATAATTCTAAGCAAAAGCTTTATCTCAAAGCATGTAATGGAAGACAACCCTTTTCCAAGCTCTGAAATGGCACAGAGTCAGGAGAGATTCTGCAGAATTTATTCAGAAGAGTTGAGAAAAGAAAAAGTAAGAAAATAGGTAAAATTATAACGAACTTTACTGATGCTTCTTTCTAGAATTTTGCTAAATCTAGTGCTAGAAAAACTGTAGGTTTTCCTGTTAACACATAAAAATTATCCAAAATCCAAAATATCATAATCACTGTCACAATATGGATGCACGAAACATGGAGTCAAGTTGTGGTCCCAAATTATATAATGATATAAATAATTTGATCATTCTAGTAGACTTTTAATAGTTATTTTATGGGAGAAAATGTAAATCACCCTGAAAAAGTTATGGAAGAGGCAATTTTATTTAAGAACTATATATTGCAGTATACTCAATTTAAGTACTCCTAGATTAAAAGTGAAGGGCCCCTATCCTGAAAAAAATTCCCCGAATTGTCGTGCCCTGTGCCACTGTAACTCCAAGTATTTGCGAGACTGCCTTAAAAATATCCCTAAGCCCACTAATTTATTTTTCTTCAACATCTGCTTCCAGCTCACACAGGCTGTTTCTCAGGCAGATGCTGCATCACTCATGCGGCTACAGTGGTGACAGAGCTGCTGGCCATTGCTGGGTCCTGGCCGTATGACACTGCCACTGCTGGCAGGGACCACAGCCCCTGTGGAGGCTCTGTGCCCACATGCAGCTCACGGATACAAAATCATGTTTGTCTCCAGCCTGTTTACTGCTTGTCACACCTTTTGTTTTAGGAGCAGACTTCGGGATTGCCTGGCAGTATGCTTGCCCGGGGTCTCACGCTCTGGGAATACTGGGACCTTCCTTGACCTCAGTACTGATCTGGGGCTGAACTGGAAAGCCTGCAATGCATTTTTCCAGAGCTGTAAATGTTATAAATTGCTACTTCATTACTACAAAGAAAGCTTTAAGTAAATGGTGCTCTCTGAAATGGTATTCAGGATATTCTATGATTCTGTGAGTTAGACTCACATTGAAAGAATCAGTTGGGTTGGAAAAGACCTCTGAGACCACTGAGTCCAACCCTTGACCTAACACCACCCTGTCAACTAGACAATGGCCCTAAATGCCATATCCAGTCTCTTCTTAAATACCTCCAGGAATGATGACTCCATCACCTCACTGGGCAGCCCATTGCAATGGCAATCACTCCCTCTGTAAAGAACTTCCTCCTAATATCTGACCTAAACCTCCCCTGGTGCAGCTTACGATTGTGCCTTCTTGTCCAACTGCTCGTTGCCTGGGAGAAGAGATTGACTCCCTCCCGGCTACAACCTCCTTTCAGGTAGTTGTAGTGAGTGATAATGTCTTCCTCTTCTCCAGGCTAAACAATCCCAGCTCCTTCAGCCACTCTTCACAGGGTTTGCGCTCCAGACCCTTCAAAAGTCTCCATGATCCTGTGGGTCCCTTCCAACTCTGAATACTCTGTTCTATGGCTTTTTTTTTTTTTTCAAATTGGTATCATGACAGAGCAAAAACCATTCAGTATGTTTAACTTGATTTGCACTGAGAAAATAATTTTTAGTGTAATTGCATTACGTATTACAGGCATACAGAGTATTGTATTAAGCCTTGAAATTCTCCTCACATGCACATTACCTCTTCTAAAAGGAAGGATAAGAGGAAGGTTCACTTTGGCTGTGTGAGTGTATTGGGCCCTCAAGAGGAAGATATTGAGTCTCCTCAAGTTCCAGCTCATCAGAGAGGTCGATGCACATGATTATGCTCTTTACTGAAGGAAGTTGAAGTCCTTGCAGCAAGGCTCCTAAGTGCTCAGTAGCTCACGGGAACATGCTGTTTAAATCATTACAAAATACTAGAAACAGCTAAAAGATAATTTTCTCTATGTCGAACGCAATTATACGAGGACTTGGAAATGCTGAGGGCTGAGCAATGAAAAAGCTATCTACTTGAAGGTCACAAGTGTATCATCTTCCTGAAGCTCTGCTAGAAGGAGTATCAAAGTCCTTAATTCAGAAAACCATTCAAGCTGCCTGAATAAAGAGGGTTAGATGCAGGACAAACCCTGCTGCTGAAATATGGGGCAGGTTTCCATGCACAATTCTTGTTTTCTTCTGTAATATTTCAAATACTATCTGAAAAGACAACTCTTGGGACTTTAAGCACAAGGCATAGTGAAGGGTTGTTCTGCAAACTGCTCTTTCAAGGCAGAGGCCTCAGGGAAATGAATGTGGTGCTAATATCAATTTTCTTCAGAAAGTAGTATCTATTTCTACACCAGCATTCAATGCAGCCGTCTTCTCTTGACAGACTTTGCAGACATAAACACCTGGGCTTGCTTTGTAGATGAACCCAGAACAGGAACTGTAGGTTTTATGAAGCATGATCCATGTGCACAGAGTGAACTCTACATATCCTACAAAACTGTCCAACTTCAGTTTGAAAAGGAATGAAGTGAAAGCTGATCCAGAGCTTCTACCCAAAATGCATATGTACCCAGAACTGATAAACTTATTTTGAAGATTGCATTTATTAATATTGAAAGACTGGAGTTTGGCAACTATTTGTTGCCAAATAGCAACAAACCCCCCCATTTCTCTTACAAAATCTGCATATTATCATGACATTTCTGTGCCAGTGCTCTAGACCTAAGAAAATGTAAGTAGAAATCTGATTCTACTTTGCTGCTGTTTTAACATCAGGGACATGTCAGCATTGGTTCTTTTCCTTGCTAGTTATAATGTTTCTGATGTTAGCCATACAGTCAGATACACACAGAACTTGTCTTCTTTCTCCATTACATTTTTCTCACCTATTAAAGGCACTGCCAACATGGCACAGATGTGGCAACTTGAGCAAGATTTTCTGCCTTGGGGCATATATTTAATAAATACAGAACTCAGCAAGCTTTTTAGGAATTGAACTTCCTCTGTGCTCAGAGTTGGGATATGAATGTTAATAGGGGTTGTCATGGATCACATATCGAAAAAAATTGCTCCACCTCCCCCAAGAACTTCAATTTCCACACAGGACCTTTTAGAAAGAGGCATCATAAGAGGTGGAACAAATGCCACCTCATATTTTTCCAAGTAAACTGGACCTGACTTCTGTCACATTTTACCTGGGGACCAAGGAGAAAATAATGCTGGTTATTTCTCTGGTATGACTGTTTGGATTTTTCTGAGGCTGAGTCTTCAAAAAAGCCTTGGTAATGGGTATAACAAGATATATTTGCCTTACAGAAGCTGGAGACTAAATCCTGAAAACTATGAAACCTGCTCAAGACATGAGAACTGCAGAAGAAAAAAAGATTCTCTTCTCTTTTTGAAACGACTTCTTACATCTTAGGCATGTCCTATCTGGAGGCCCTAAATGCTTCCTTGGACCCGCTTAGATTTGTTAAGTTAAAACTATTACTCTGTGATGGCGCTTGGCAGTCCTCAATGCTATGTCTTCTCTGCATGAAGTTCTGAAGTTTCTGATCTGTTCCCTGCATGAAATTTTGAAAAAGCAGCTCTTTCAAAATCGTAAGCAAGGACAGTCATTGAAGACATTTCTAATAGCCCATGTGTGTATAAAGATTCTTCAGACAAGGTAGACAGTTGAATAAACCCCTTCTTGATTTATAATTTCCTTTACTCCTTGATTTCTCATGTAGTTCTGAATATTGAATATAGATTAACCAGAGCTCGCTTGTTCATCTTGTGGATAAAAATGTGTTAGAAAGCACCTAGGATTGCTGCTGCTTCCAGTCTGTGATGACAAAGATTAAGACTTGTTCACTGAGACACATTCTGGGCACCAGTAAAGGGTCAGAAGCTCACAGGTGTTGATCTGTGAGAAAATTTAAATGCTCTGAAGGTGATAATGCTTACCATGTATCTGGTTAGCTCACTGAATGCTTTATTCCACCTTCAGGCATATAATATTTAGTTTGTGGAACCATGAAGTGGGGATTTAAAAGTATTGTTCTACATCCTCAAGTTTCATGTTCTGGGTGCCGTTACTCTAGTGACAGGTGATGCATGTTTGAACTTCCCATGTGTAGAGTAAGACACCAAAATACAGCAATTGCTTGTTGACATTAATAGACTATAAACCTACTGAGGATTTGCTTCTTCTATATGAATATATAAGTACTCACTATAAAAAAACTTTCTTGAACAAATGTCTATCAGCATTGAATGATATGTAAAAACAATGTGCGCCAATGAAACTGTGAGGCCTGAACATAAATCCATGGAGGATTAGTGTCACAGAAAATGGGATTAAGTCACCTGATTCATTACACCTTCAAGCCCTCCTAGTCAATGCTGACAAGTAGATTCTGCCAGGAAGCAATCTGTTATACCTAGGCAAGGCTTTGCTCTGAACCTTCTTTTGCAATGGCTCTGTAAAGCATGCACCTTTTATTCTCTCTGCTATACTTGGGCAAAACTGTGCATGCCAAGGAAAGCCTAAAAATATCAGGAAAGTTGCACTTGCATTTCATTCTGCACTGATTTGAAAGCATTATATCTCTTTCTATAGGGGCAGCTGTTTGAAATGATGTCTAGGATAGCAGACTCAGAGTAAGGGAATGGCAAGTGGTAGTGCCCATTGTCTGCTGAATCTAAATGAAAAGCCAGCTCAATTTCTAGTAGAAATACCCATAATGGTTTGGAAAAAAGAAAGGTCAGATAAAATGGAATGGATGAAGAAAAATGTGATGTTAAATATACAAGAGATCTGGTTTCATGATTTCCTGCCAAGGGCTCTATGGAGGTGCTCTTTAAGTAACCTCAGAGAAAAACTTGCAGCCATTTGAGAAATATTAAAGACTGTCATTTGATGACAGCACAGTATTCAGAGCAAAAACATTGGTAGGTGAGATCTGGCTTCAATTCCTTCCTGTACCACAGGTATCCACTTTAAATTTGAGCATGTCCTTCCTTCCCTCATTATCTGGCTCACTTTCTTCACTACCAGAATAAAACCATCTCACATCACAGAGCTATCATAAAGATAAATACCCTGTCATCTTGGGAGGACCCAGAACCACTACAATAGCATAGAGATGTATAAATGTTGCACATGGGTGTCTGGTGTGAGAACACACGTGCATGCAGTACCCAGCAATGCTGCTGAAGCTGCTCTACTTGTCTCTCATGAAACATCTGCATTCAGTGAGGCAGGACACCACATCAAGCCCATTATAGTTAAACGATAAAGAAATTGAAAGTTTATCACTTTTTCTGATGCAGGACTTAGTATTATTTTTCATTTATTGTTTTGATTTATTTATTTTCTGTATCTAAAATACGGAATTCCTGCATTTTGTAAGTACATAGTTTATTATCGATCGTAAATGGACTTGCAAGTTCAGTTTATAATCAGGTTGATATCTCTTTAAGATATGTAAGTGCTATGGGGAAAGTTTGTTTTTCTTTAAAAATAAAAAAAGATTTTTTTTTCCCCCACGTGAAAGATTTCTTCCACTGAAGTGGAATTTTCAAAGCACTAGAGCACAACTGTGCATGTTTGATAAGGCAGTTGATAGAAGAGAAGAATGGAAGAGCTTTACAGAGTACATTTTTTTTTTTGGTGATTATTTATATTTACTCAGCAGAGGCTAAAACCTGAGTCCTGAAGTACGACCTACAGGTAAAACAGCCTGTCTGCAGCTTTCAGACTTACCAGACCGGGAGCCTCTCATTAACAACCCAAGGAAAATTTCTCATGTAACTTTAAGCTGACAGATTACAGTCATGTTCCATACAGTAATGTATTTTGGGTGGTGAGAGGGAATGTTGCCTTGGTTTTCTGGGTTCTGTGATTATGAACTGTGAAAACGAAGGAGTTAGTTACCTTAAACCACTCTAAGAATCACCTCCCCATTGCTTTCAGCAATGTACGTATTTGCAACCAACAAAATAAAGGCAATTGAACGGGTGACCAAGTGTCAGTCTCAGAGTCAATGGAAGGGTGCAGAGCTGCTGTGACCCTGATATGTTTTGCATTCATTCAGGCTAGTAAAAAGCTGATTTTTCTCATTGAGACACAGAAGGAAGCAAGAAAGGAAGAAAATCTGATAGTGACAGTACTACATGTAAGTGCTTTCAGAGTTCATGCAAATTTAAAAACAAACATGAAGGAGCTCAGTTCGGGCACTGGCATGAGGATTGCGAGAATGCACACTGTGAATCTGACCTTTACTCCGAAGAAGAAAAGAAGAAAGAATATCGACTCTGCTGTTTGTTGTCTCTGGTGTTTGTTGATGCAAATTGGGTAACTGCATAGAAGCTGGGAGGCTTTGAATTTACCCTTCCAGCACACCTGAAGGCACATAAGTCAGCACTAGCTATTTAATTATTTTTTTTCCCCCACATTCTCTTGGTATTGGGCCTTTTCTTCTCCTACTGTTGTTCTTCTGCATTTCAATACCAAAGGAGGAATGCTTACTCTCTGGGGTATGCCCCACATCAGACTCCCGCCACATGCCCTGCATTTGGCCTTTCTTGTTTGTTTGTTTGTTTGTTTAAAGGGAGGAAGGAGTTTGTTTTTTAAAGGAACAAAAATTAATTGTTTTCTCAGAAATGCTTTTATGATGATAAGACAGCTGTGGGACAAAAAAAAAAGAGAATTTATGCTTAAGCAAAGGACAGGGAAAGGTCAGAAAGCAATCTGCAGGACTGCAGAAACACTGCAGCTATTCCTCAGAGCAATTTATCTGAGCAATGGAAGAAGTAAAGCCAATTGCATATATTTCAAATAGAAAATAAAAATAAAGTTAAAAAGATGTCAGACTGTATTTTTGCACTTCCTTTAGTCCTTGTAAAAAAAAAATGTAATTTCCAGGCCACTACAACATCAATCACATTGTGACGTGCTGCTAATAAGGCTGGAGACAATGCAATTTCTTGTCAGTCATCAGTCAGTTGGCTCTAAGGATGGCTTTCATCAGCAAAAGAATCCACAATATGTGAGGCCTACTTTTGTTGTGAGGTATGTTTATTACTCACGAACCATTGTATGGCGATTTCCTTATAGTAATGATGTTATTTTTCCTTTGATATTTCCCATCACTGCTGTTAGTTTTCAATATGTAACATACCACCGAAAAGTTTACCGTGGGCAAGTAATTTGAATACTAACATATAACTTTTGGATAAAAGCGGTTTCCTGGGGCATATTAAAATCAATAGGAAGAGAAGACTGTGCTATAATGAAAGGTGTGATATTGTGCCACCTTCTATTCCAGCTAAGTGGCATATTTTTCTAGCAATATCTCATATTGGTTTGAATGTGATGACTATCAAGCACTACCAATTACCAAATCAACAGATCTCCTTAGCCTAGAAGATTTACTCAGAGGAGTAAAATTATGAAACCTAGTCCTAGTTTACCTTGCAAAGCACTAATCTAGTTATTTCTTGGTGGCTGTGAATGTGAATTTCTAGTGAAAGTAACAAAGGAATATATTCCATCTTGCCTTGTATTAGATTCCCCCCCCCCCCCCAGCATGACAGCAACAAACAGCATCCAACAGTGCAGGTTAGAAAAGCACAAGTGGCAAGGAACTATGCCCTTACTTTAAGGAATTAAATTTGTTGAAAGCAGATGATATAGTATTTGAAAACATGTTCACAGACATTTCAGTGTTTTTGCAAAGGGAAAAGTGTCAAAGTGTTAATGAAAAAATGAATTGAAATATGACAATCACAATATTTCCATCCAAATCAATTGAAATATAATTTGGGCAACACTTC
Organism: Pitta sordida; assembly: GCA_013390025.1. Lineage (NCBI taxonomy): Eukaryota > Metazoa > Chordata > Aves > Passeriformes > Pittidae > Pitta > Pitta sordida. Next base: position 260,243 of record WEKX01026248.1, read on the forward strand.
TATTTTACAGGAAAAAAATTCCAACAAACTTTCTGATTTCTATAAATCTTTGAAATATTTTTTTTAGCTACAATTTAATTGGCGGACTTACCAGCATTTATTTTGTAGTTTTTATGTGTGTTTGACCTATGTATCTAGAAAATATATTAATTCTTGTCTCATGGACCAAGGTACAGGATTCCAGGAGCTGCTGTTAGAAAGAAAATGTGTACCTCTCTCTTTTCAAGTCTAGGAAGTTTGACAACATGTGCAAGTTGTTCCAGTGCTTGCCTTGACTTAAAAGGCTTCATGCAAGTTAAATTTACAATGTAAAATGTAATGGGCTGTAAATGAACTGTTCTAAAGATCTCATTATTAGCGCTGTTTGTTACAGAGATTTTACAATTATTTTGATGATAGAATCCACCAAAAGCAGTGTATTTTGTGTAATTTATCCTCTAGCTTTTCCCCCAGTGTCCCACTGTTCTTTCTACAGAAAAGCTCTGTGAAGTCACCCACACTAAATCATACTTGGGGATATTCTAGATGAGTACATCAGTTTTCAGCACTAACAGATAGGAAATTGGTAATTTGCATCTTGTACATAAGATCTTAATAATTTAGAGAGCTGTTTTTAGTCTGGAATAGGTTTCATATTTAAAGAAGATATCTGATGTCATGTTTAAATGGCACAACACCATATGGTAGAGATCTCCATGCTAGCATGAATACATTGGCACGACACAGTGCTGCCCAGCAAATTTTGCTGTGTGCCCAAAGTATCACTGCCAGAACTCCAGGCCTCTGGCTGGACTGGTAAATTGATAAGGAGAATAATATATTATGGTATAAAATTAATGCTGTTGCTATGACAGTGCTTACAGACCAGCCAAAACCAGGGTTTGTCTGTGCTAGGTGCTCAATTATACTCCTAATGGTATTTTTGTATTCTGCTTTAGCTTAGAGTTAGTTTTGGTAGAACTTTTTGGTTTATTATTCATAAAAGAAACAAAACGTACCCACAGAGAAAAGTTATTGTGAAGAGTTTTTGAAAAACAGAAAAAAACCTAAGAAGTGAATATGGCACAGCAGTAATTTCTTTTTTTGAGTCAATATATATGATCTCTAAGAGACTGACCCCATTCCAACCTGGATGAGTTTCCTCTATGTAACTGCATTAATGAACAGAAATACTGTGAACAGAAATACTAAATTTACATTACCGGTGTTCATGACAACCCCCTCGCTAAATTAATTGAAATCACTGTATTCACATTCTCAGGAGCTTCTATATGTACAGTCCTGAATGTGATGGATATGCTTTACAGTAATTTGTCTTTGAAGCAGCGCAGCATAGTGAAACCTGATGAAATTCCTGCATGCAAGCACAGTGGAAGCCATTACCTAGGGAAGCATCTGCTTCCCTTCTGTTGCACTAGAAATCCATCATATTTATTGGAATTTATAATACAATGGTGCTAGAGATTCATCAGAATATCTGGCGTTATGAAAACAGTCCCTTAGCTTTTGGAAGAGCATGGTCCAATATGTGAGCAACACCAGCAGTGGACAAAGCTTTACTAATATAAAATGAAACGAAGGTGGATATACACGGATATAAATGCAGGTGGCTGAAGTGTGGAGAGGGAAAATAAAGTTTATAACCCAGTGTCAGGTAAAAAGACTACCTATTTCTGTCACAAACTTGGTTTCCTCTAAGTGTGACTGAAAGGGAGCAGATAGCTGCAAAATAAATCTCAGATTCTGAGTTGGAAAAAAAAGAGATGTGAAGAAGGAGTTAGGAACAAGAATATCAAAGGACAGGCTCTGTTGCTTAGTGCCAAGTCAGCTTCATGAAGGGACTTTGGTGTCTGGTGACATAGCCTTGCTTGCGGGACTCCTGGTGCAGAAGGGAACGAAAAAGTAGAAGAGCAGTTTATGAGGCTAGAGGTTTCTTAAACATCAGGGATACTGATGAAAAGAGTCTTTATATTTTTAGTTGAAACTTTAAGAAAGATTTTAAAATGATTAGAAAAAGCAACAGATTGGATAGTCAGAACAAGGAAAAAAAAGTGGAAATCAATTAGCACTTTTATTCTATTTTGTTGTATCCCTTTGTCCCTTGCTCTTTGCCTTTCTTTCTCATGCATATCAGCGTGTCCATTGTAAATTGGTCTGTAATAATCATTGATTTTGAAAATCCAAAACATTTCCAAAAGACTGACATAGATGTGGGAGCTCTGTGCCTTCCCTTCCCTTAGCAAATTCAATCTCTAACCCAGTTTGAGCTACCAAGCAAACTATTCTGGTTATGGATGGATACAATTTTAAAGCCAAATCCTGGCCTCACAATATTTAAGATATTCATCCCAAAGCTCATACCTACATATCTTCAAATATCTTTCTTAATGACTAGGTAGTTTTTGTTTAAATTAATGTTTTTTCTAAAGAAGTAATCATGACAACGTGCTAGTCAGAGCTTATTGTTCAACAGCTTGAGACTGTGGAATAGAGTCTGCCAGATCTACTATTACTATAGGCATTCCTGATGAATTTTGTTGTTGTGTTATTTGATTTAAAGATGTAACATATTGTCCTAATGAGACATGTGGTTTTAAATAATCACATTTAAATCCTGGGTGTATAATTTGACTTGTTAACAAGAAGTATTAAACAGGATTTACTTGTTTAATTAATACAAGCTGAGCATCGATTCTACTGTGTTTTTTCCTGAGGTAAATAGTTCTCTCACACTCTGCCTCCTTCACTAAAAAAAATTTACCTTTTATGCAAAAGGGTCCATCGTAGGCAGTTTTGGAGCAGTCACAGGAGTAGCCGTTGTATTTCTCAACACATTTACCGCCGTTTGCACAGTACATCCCGTAGCTCGTGCAATGGCCAGAGCAGCCAGGCTTCACCCCTGGCGTGACTTTCGCTCTCTCTTCCAGATCCAGCGTCACCCCATTCATTCTTAATGAACGAATGCAGCCCAGGAATCCTCGCTGGCCGCCTGCAGCACCTGAGAGGGAGTGTAAAACTGTGAGATAACACTGAACAGATTTTATTGTTGGTTTACATGAAACATCCTGCTCTGCTGGAAATGGTAACTTCTTTATAAGGGCAAGGAACTGCCTTGTCTTAATGACAATGCAATCACTGAAACCCAACCTTTTGACACCATTCCGTGAATAGTAGGGTTTTTTAATGATCACTGTTTGCTTTACACTGATTGGACATTTGAGAGTCTGGCCCTACACTGCAACATTTCATTTCATTTCAACTCCAAGGTTTCCAGAGAAACTGGTAGAATAAAATGGCTTGGCTTGATTGTTAAGCTGTAGGCTTTCTCTCCATATGATTAGTGATGATGGATGCTAATAATAATGTTAAAATATGCTTTGCAGTGTTACATTTTTCAAAGCCACAATAGGCAAAGAAGAAAAATATTCAAATCCCCACTTAGTTGCAATAAGAAGTATAGATGCTAATTTTCAAGCAAAATCAGATATACTGGTTAGTTGTCTGAACACAGAGTGAAGGATGTTAATACCGAAAAGCTACCCTTAAAAGTATGAGCGGAGATGGTTTTCCACAGCAGTTAATAAGAACTGTTATTTTTTCACCCTAGTAAACACTTGTTCAGAAATGTGATTTCAGCTAGGAAGGTCTTATCTGAGGCTGCATTAGAAACAATAACCAAAAAAAGGCAAGCTAAAAAATGCAAGTAAGTAATGAGTTGCTGGTATCCTTTCTGCTCATCCCTTCTCTCTGATTACTGCAGTGCCACAGGTGCCAAAGAGTCCTTGAGATCTGAATGCTCATCACCAGAGAGAACAGGGATATTTACCTGAGTAAAGAAGAAGACTGAATATGAACCAGAGACAGCTACTTCAAATCAAGTGCAGGTAGCTGGATGATTTGGAGTAGGGGGAGGCAGAGGTTTGTTCTCTTCTGAGCGCACAGGGCAGAAGGGACTCTGGTGTGATTCTATTCTGCATAAGCTCATATACATTGGAGTGATGAAACCCCTTCTTTCCCCTCTTGGTGACTGTTCTAATCCCTAGGACACAAAGTTATCAACTCTAAGGCTCTCTTGCTGTCCAAAGAATAGATTATTCTACAGATTTATTCTACAGAAAGTGGAACAGGAGGCACAGAAACAATTTTTGTTTGATATTACTCTGCAGGTCCTGATGTTCAGGTATGCATTTTGGGCACTGCAGCTCAAATTCATTCTTGGTCTGATTCAGGGTGAGGTTTAAATCTGTTCTCTGAGAGGAGTGCTCTAATCACCAAGTTATATGAAATCGATATTATTCAGAAAGGAAAAAAATCTGGTGCAGATTGTTGCATTCAAGTTTTGTTAATAAAGGTACTACTTATTTGAAAACATTGCTGATGTTACAAGCAATTCAAACCTAACTAGTAAAATCACCATTATTAACAATTCTCAAAGAACTCAGGCTGGTAAAAAGATCCAGCTCTTCCTCTTTTCAGCAAAAGGCTTGGTATTTCTTTTAAAGAGTTAAAACTCTCTCTTTTCAACAAACCTCATCTTTCAGTTTATTTTGAAACTGGCTTTTATTGGGATCTGAGAATCTGAGCTTGTAAATAACATCTGCACATCTGGTGATGCATTATACACAGTTTGCAGTGACACTGGTCTGATTACTAGGGCAATGAAGGCTTTAAACATAATTTTAATTTGTTTATATAGTTGAACGCTGACTAACGTGGGGGGGAAAATGAGATTTTTTTTCTTTTCCCCTTCCCTGTTCTCTTGTGAACGGATAGGAGGTATGAAAGCACGTGTGTATTCAACATTTCATGTAGTTCTGATTTCAGCTAATGACACTTGGCAGGTTGACACTTTGCAGTCCTGAGGTGAATAGTGAGAGAAATACAAGTGCTGCTGCAACAGCCTGGCTAAAATGTACTGAAAACCAGTAGTTCCAGAAGGCAGCTGGACTAACTTGGTTCCAGGGAATGCATTTGTGTAACACTGTGTGGTGCTTTCCTACATTGAATGGCCTAACATCCCATGGGACTAAAAGGAAAAGATGGCAGTGAGAGCTGTGAATTCAAAAGCATGGCCAATGATCAACTCTGAAGAGGCTGGAAGTGCTGCTGAAGTTAGGATGGGCTGTGTAGGCATATGCAGTCCTGGCAAGACCTCTGCAGAAGTTTTCACCTGCATGGTGAATAAGTGCGTGTGTCTGGGAGAGACACCTGGCAAAAAATAAGTTTGGCACTACAGCCTGCTGGAGGCTTTCATCCAGGAGCTGCAGGTGGAGAAAGACATAAATGACCAATTTGCAACACAATATTTTTCACTTAGTTGGTCTTTGTATTTACAACCATGATTGACTTTTTTTTTTTCTTTTCGTTTTTCTTTCTCCTTCCTTTCCCTTCCCCCTGCTGTCATACAAGTGGTCAGGGAGCACAGCTTCCCACTTTAAACCAACAGTTGCTGGCAAGGCACAAGGCAAAGAACATGAAAGCAAAGCCACTCTACATCTTACCAACATAGAGCTGGCTGTACAGTTCCAGTCGTGTGTGTCCTTCTGTTGGTGCTTTCCGGACCTCCAGGGGTAACTGGTCTACCTGCAGGCTGGCCTGTTTGACATTCCTCTCAGCATTGACTCGGTGCCACTGGTCATCATTGAGTTGGTTGGGAGATCTAACGACAATTTCCACTGGCCCATTTCCAACATCAAATGAAAAGGAGACCTCTGTAGCAGCTGAAATACCAAGCAAAAGGTGTTTACAATTTGTTTGGAATCTTACACTGTAAACACATTCACTTGTACTTCGTAAACAGTAAGGAGAAATCCACTTTAGTGCAGTGGTGAGCGTCCCCACCTTTCATGAAGGAGACCGGAGGTTCAATTCCCATCAGGGAGGCAATGGTGCCCTTTAAGAATTTTGGACTCGATGATCCTTGTGGGTCCCTTCCAACTCAGAATATTCTGTGATTCTATGAGTTGTGTTGAATGGAAATATGCGCTGCAAAGCCATCTTTCTGAATTTATGAGCATACTCAGCTATTTCTAACTTGAGGAGTAGGACTTAGACTTTTAGAAGAAAACATCAACAGACCCCAAACCAATTGCATTAATCTTTAATGTCTGCAGTTTTCCAGTTTCCATGTTTGGGTGTTTTTTTTTTAGGGAATAAGAATTTTGATAAAAAATCGTGCATAAAAAGTAATTTTTTTTTTATTTTGAGGGGCAATTAATTTTTTTAATGAAGTAATAATGCCATAGTTAGGAACTATGTACGATTCTATGGCTGAAAAAGAAATGGATCCTTAGGAAGTATTACAGTGCTCCATTTATAGTGGATGATTCAAAACATGATTAGAAATTTTACAAATGTCCATTAGGCTCTACTAAACAGTCCTTCAGGTCATCCTAGGCAAATATATAATTGATGCTTACTATTAAACAGTGAATGTGATTAATAATATATAAATTGTTTTGGAATAAAGAAATATAATTTTGACTTTCCTACTTACTTTTTACATTTCCTAATAATGTTTAATTTATATAGTTTGGGGTTGCACACTACATTTTGGTGGCAAAACAGATGAAAGGGTTAACAGAAAATGGATTATCCATGATAGCATTCACAAAGGAGGATACTAGACAGAAGTAAAAAGAACCAAGAGTTCAATTTAATTTGTTTTTTTTTTTTTACATATGAAAGAGAAAACCAGAGCCAGAGCCCCTGTTTAATTCCTCTGAAAGTCTCGTGTGCCCAATTATGGTCTCAGTGTTCCAATACAGCTGTGGTTTCTTGTTTGTTTGAATTAATAAAACACTATTATAAAAATCTTACTCAGCAAGCTGTTAAATTGTGGTGGAAGCACCACTCCATAGTCATTACCACTAACAATACTGATAAATAGTGGGAAATATTTTTGTACATGACCCAATAGATTTTCACAAGGTTATGTCAGAGTGAATTGACAGCATTTTTATGAAGCTGAAAGGATAGGCGTAAACTTTTTATAGAGAATGTTCTTTCAAAACGAATTTATTGTATCATTGATTTTTTTTTCAAAATTGGCTACTTCTGAAAGAAAAAAATTAAAGCTGTTGTACTTTCTGTTCTCTGCAGAATAAAATAATTTAATTTCTTGAATGAACTGCCTTTCATAAGCCATGAATTTAGTCTGTTTGTCCTTTTGCACTTTACAAGGCACAAAATCTGTATGAGCCAAAGCTTGTTGTTAGAGAAATAAGGATGTTTCATTTTAATGATGTTTTGTAACTTCAGTGGTTCTGCCAATAAACTCAGGCAAATTAGGAATTAGAGTAAAACCTCTTCAGTACTTAAATTGTATGTCATGTTCAAGTCTGTTTTCAAGGGTGTCTGTATAATTCTCCTTTACTTTTTGCTTTGAAGAGCCACCTTAGATCTCTTCATTGTCATGCTTGAATTACTTTCCAAAAGCCATCTGTCTACAAGACTGTAAAATGAGAAATCCTTAACAGATTTTTCCTCTTTTTCTGAGACAGCTGATGACATTGTTAATATTGCTTGTGGGTACTTTTGCTATTATCCCATCCAGGATTTTTGGAAACCTCTACAAGAATGTTCCTTTGTTTTCAAGCTCTTGGTCTTCCAGATGGAAGTATCCCTATCTTTTTTTAAAGGAAGATGATTCTTCTTTTAAAAGAGAAAGTGTAGAGAATTGAGAATTAGAAATACTTCAAGTAGAAGTAAAAATCCACTTTAGTGTAGTGGTGAGTGTCCCCGCCTCTCACACAGGAGACCGAGGGTTCGATTCCCATCAGGGAGGTGGTGGTGCCGTTTAAGAGTTGGACTCGATGATCCTTGTGGGTCGGTCCCTTCCAACTCAGAATATTCTGTGAATTCTGTGAAGTTTCGTGCCTGCATTGTCTAACCTTATACATGGCTTCAAGCTGAAATTTGTATCACAGCCTGAAAGACACATAATTAAACTTGTACTTATTGGAGTACATTATTCACTTTGAGATGAGTACCATTTGTATAAATTAATATTATATTTTTATATTTAGTCTTATAGTTAGAGAAGGAAAAGCATTTCATAAAAATCTCATCAAAGGTAATTCTCCATGCATATACCTACTGATGTGCTGAGAGAAGATGGTACAGTGTCTATGGACTATTCTGATCCTTCGTCAAAAACCTTAAAAATATAATTCTCATACCAAAGGGTAGGAAACTTATTTTCTAGACTGATGAACTGAAAAAAACATGAAATATGTCAATGAAAAGAGCTTTACAGATGGGCAGAAGCTGTATGACAGGATGTCTCACATGCAAGTTACGTTACTGGTTCTGACTCTTCATTCTTAGATCCAATTTCAGTATATGGAATAAGTATATTTTCTGTCTGGCAACATTACTAGATAAAATGATGGGTACTTGTACCTAAAGAAATAGATGACTATCTGACCACAGGCACATTAGTCAGAAAATGAGGATCTGGTGACAACTGAAAGAGAGTAGGCTGAGGTACTCAGCTTTTTCTTGTCTCAGTGTTCACCAGTCACTGGTCTTCCCACATCTTTTGAGATACTGAATCTCAAGGCAGTGACTGGGGGCATGAAGAGTTCAAGGTCAGGTTGGACTTTGGGAACAGCATGCTACCCCCACTCCTTTTTCCTCCACCCCGCTTTACTGCTGAGCAAAGTGTTGTACCTTTGGTCGACAACCAACTGTTCTGGCTGTGTCCCTTTCCAATGTCTTTTCTACCCTCAGCCACCTGACTGGGAGAGAAGCGGGATAGAGAGAAAGCCTTGACACTGCAAGCACTGCTGAGCTACAGCCAAACTGCTGGTGTGGTATAAATGCTACTTTATGCAGAAATGCAGGACACAGCACCATATGGGCTGCTGTGGAGAAACCGACCTCCATCCCAGAATCAGTACAATATCAAATTTGTTCAGAAGTTCAGTGTGAAAAGTAGCAATTCTTTAGCTTTTTTCCCCTCTATATTATATTTTTCAACCCCTCTATGTCTACACATCAACCCTTGTATAATGTGGCCTCTTTGACTTGGATACATCCTTGGTTGATGTGGCAGTGGTATTATTCTGTCAAATGTTTGAAGGCGATTATTAAAAAATATCAAACATATATGTGCATATGTGACTCTATATCCACAGTGACCAACTGAAACAGGGTAGGATTTTTTTTTTCAGAAAGATGTAGAAAATGAGTTGGACATGTTCCAAAGGTTTGCACTGGTCAGTAACTTTGAAGCTCATGAATGGAGTTTTTCTAATGATAATTTTATTTTTTATTCTATAAAATACTGTAAAACTCAAGTCCCTCTTTCTAAGAAATGAGAGTAAGGATCAGACTTAGAACACATGTCTGAAATAGTTTAATTATGAAATTGAAAAAAAGGAAGTAAATGTGGGTTTTAATTTATTCAGGCAGTACAAAGTTTTGTGATGGAAATGTCATAATATTGAACAAGGGAGAAATTTTATGTATTCGTGCTATATATATTCACTCAGTGCACTGAGGTTTGTGGCTTAGTTTTACCCTTTCTGTGCCTTGTGCAGTTATATATAATTAAATCTGAACACGTTCCTTTTATCGATTCAATTTTCTAAGGTTTCAGGTCATTGTCAGCCATCTGTCCAGAACACAGAGGCGCAACTTTGGCAAACAAAATGCCCTTCTCACTCTTTGTTCTGTGTTCTTGTTTTTCAGCTCTATTCAGATCCCATCATTTCTCCATCATAAATCTATGAGGTGTTTGTCCGTAAAAAGAGGGGATACTACTGAGCCGCTGTACAAGAAGAGCTGGATGGCTTGGAAGAATGGGCTAATAAGAACCTAGGAAGTTCAACAAAGACAAACACAAATGCTTGCATCTGGGAAAACATAATCCAGGACTGCAGCACGGACTGGAATTTTTCTCAGCTGGGGAAAAATTATCACCGTGTTCCAGTATTTAAAGAGTGGCTACAGAGAGGATGGAGACATCTTTTTTTACAAGAAGTAACATGTAGCAGATGAAAAGTAATGGGTAGAAGTTACTCCTGGGAACACTACAATTGCACAAAGGAGGAAAATTTTTCAAAATAAGAACAATCAGCCACTGGGATAATCTCCCCAGAGAAGTCATAAGTTCCTCAACATTCGATACTTTTAAGATTCAGCTGGACAGGGTGCTGGGACATTTTGTCTAGACTGTTCTTTTGTCAAGCAAATTGGACCAAATGATCCCTGAGGCCCCTTCTAATGTGATATTCTAGCAGTCTGTGATTCTATGATGGCTTCGCCTGTAGAATTCCATATTTATTGAGTCCTACCTTTAAAGGAAGGCTTTCTGGTAGTTATGCTTTAGTTAAACCCAAATTCTGAGGGTCAACTGCAGGGGAAGTATCATGCACTTTAAAATCCTTTTCTGTGCAAAAGGTCAGGTTAAATGAGCTGATAGACTTTTCTGGCATTCAAGACCTATAACCAGCTTGATCTCATGTTTTTTTTGAACTCTTTGTGTTTCAAGTATCTTTTTTCCTCTCTATTTTTTAATTTGATCTTTGCTGATATATTTCAGGCTAGAATCTCTAGTTATAATGAGGCTGCTAGCAAAGAAAGAGACATTGATGGATAGGTGGGTCCTCACAGGATGCTAAGCAGTAGGTGGAGGTTCTTGAGATACATAAAGTGTGAGAAAAAAGGAGAGGGGAATTACAACCCTCCTCACAGCCAGTTTTTTATGCCTATCTCTCTGTTTCTCTCCTTCTACCCATTATCCTTTCTCTGAAACACATAGTTTCATCCTCTCCCTTGTACTTTATTTCTCTTGCCTCCCCTGATGTATTTTTATGCCCTTCAAATGGGACTCATCGACGTTTTAGTTGACTTACATCAAAGGGAATATGTGGTATCTAACTTCTTTAGGATCCTTTTGAAATCCAATTCTTAAGACATAAATGCCTTGTAACAGCTAGAATCAGAGCTCACTTTCTTGGCTGTAAAACAGTATACAACGATAAGCTATAAACTGCAAACTAAACCTGCCAGACAGATATTTGTTCTGTGAAAACAACATCTGCCAAACTTCTTGGACAGTTTTTTTGTAAACATACCTCTGACTAAGGGCTCACTGACTAAACCAGGAGACAGAATTCAGTGGAATGATTAAAAATGAATGAAAACTTAATCAAGAGAGAGAGATGTTAAACGTTTCTGGAGTTGGTGGTCAAGATCACGTCTCATATCTGTAGTCACTGGAATTCTTCCCATTGCCTTTAATAGAGTCTGGATAGAAAAGAGAGCTTTCTAGGATTTGAAAGAAATGATCCTGTCTACCTTTCCCACTTATACTCAGCTGAGTTTAAAGATAGTTTTACAAAGTCACATCTAAATTACTTTCCATGGTGTCCTTATTTACACAGGGCTGAGAGAGGCCATGTCAATGCTGACATGGAAACATCATTGATAAGTTATTCCTGGCTGCTGAAAATAGGTGGAAAGGGCTACAGATGGTATCCTGAACTGCCATATTGGAACACAGGGCCTGCTTTAAGGAGGTCATGTCTCAAAGGACACAACTAAAAATTAAAGCTACCAAAGCAATATAAGAGAGAGAAAGTGTTGATCCAAGTTCCTTGACTGCAATACAGGGACTGTGTAGCCTGGGTGTGTGTTAATAAGCAGGTAGTTGTCAAAAATCATTACCATATTTACAATAATTGGACTAAGCATCTGGATGGTTTCATCATTTATCTAATTCCCAGATGAAATGTCCATTTGAATTAATGAGCAAAAGCTTCGTTCATTTGACCAAATAACAGTGCACATTTATGCCCAAGACTGCAGTGATCCCTGAGCTAAGTGCCAAATGGACTAGCTCTGAAAACTACACAGCTGCATCAGCACAATGCTGTGCCAACAGTAATTAGTTCTAATGAGAGACTGTACTGCACCTAGAATCAAACCCAGCGTAGCTGAGTCCTGATTTATGTGGACATGCTATCCTTCTTAGAAATAGCTCAGATATCTCTCTGACATGAGGGTTCTTTGTACAGACTAGACACACTACATTTTCCTGTTGGTTACAAGTAAAACAAAATAAAATCCTGCACCTTTACACTCTATTGGGTCTTATGCAGTCATTTAAGTAAGCGTCAAGAAGAAAAAAGAGCATTGGAAAGGAAAAGAAGGTATTGCTTTGAATTAATATTATTTAACACCCACTTCTCATGGTATAAATCCATCCAAAAGATATGATATAAGAACAAATGAGGTTCAGAAAGACAGAACAAGCTGATATTCTTTAGGGAATGAACAATCCATCCGATTCATCCATCCTCTTACCTTCTTCAGCCAGGTAATAGACAGCCCTACCAGAGACGCTGCAATACTGGATCTGATGGTCACCAATATAAGCAAGCTAATTAGGAACACCAAGACTGGAGGCAGCCTGGGATGCAGGGATCAGGCATTGCAGGAGTTTGCAGTCCTCAGGGATATGTGTCAGGTAAGGAGTAAAGTGAGGCCCCTGACCTTCAGGAACGTAAACTTCCAACTCTTCAGCAAGATAGTAATTGAGACTATCGGTCTATCAGACTATCACATAGTCAGTGAGCCTCTGTGAGACTGCCCTCAGGGACATGGGAGTGGAACAGAACTGGCATACCTTTAAGGAAGTATCATAGTGTCATAGTATTGATAAGATTGAAAAAGACCTTGAAGATCATGTAGTCAAACCTATAATCCATTTAAATCTTAACATCTATAACATTTATATCATGACCCTCATCCAGTTTACCCTTAAACACCTCTAGGGACAGCGATTCAACCACCTCTTTGGGCAACGCATTCTAATGCCAGATCACTTTTTCAGTGAAAAACTTTTTCCTAATGTCAAGTCTAAACCTCCCTTGCTGGAGATTAAGACTATGACCACTTGTTCTATCTCCAATGGCCAGAGAGANAGGCAACGAATGCAAGAGACAAGCATGGTTTAGTAGGGAACTGCTGGTCAAATTAAAGGGAAAGAAACAAATACACAGAAAGAGGAAACAAGGACAGGAAACCTGGGAGGAGTATAGAGATGAAGTTTGGTTGTGTAGAAAGGTGTGAAGAAGGCCAGGGCCAGGCTGAAATTGAACCTGGCAAGGGAAGCAAAGAATAACAAGAAGGGTTTCTAGAGTTATGTTAAACAGAAAAGGAAGTTCAAAGAAGGTGTACCCACTCCTGACAAACAATGTTGTTCTTAATTCCTGGATTCTTAATTCCTTAATTCTTAATTCCCAAATGCTGGAAAACTGGCAACAATAGATGAGGAGAAGGCAGCAGTTTTTTGCTTTAGTGCCATCCTCTCTTCCCACACATTTTGAGTGGATGGACAGCATGATGGGGACTGGAGGAGGAAAGTCCTTCCCACTGCAGATTCATGACTACTTGAGGAACATGAATGCACATAAGTTTATGTACCTTATAAGATGCCTCCCAGAGTTCTGAGATAATTGGCTGATGACTAGTCAGGCACAATTTTCTCTTGGTAAAGCCGTGTTGGCTGTTTCTAATCACCTCTCCATCCTGTGAATGCCTTGTCATAGCTTCCAGGGGGATCTGTTCTATGATCTTACAAGGCAGAAAGTTGAGGCTGAGCAATAGTTTCCAGAGTTCTCTTTTTTACCTTTTTTTCTGGTCACTGGGGACTTTGTCTGAGTGTCATGATATTTCACGTATCCTGGAGTGTAGCTTGGCAACTACATTAGCTAATTCTCTCAGGACCATGGGATGCATCTTGTCAGTCCCATGGACAAATGTTTGTTCAGCTTTCTCAGGTAGTCTTGAACATGAGTTGGGTTGTGATAAAAGAGACTTTGTTCCTTCAGCCCCTGCCCTGATGTTCAGGGACTTGAGCCATGTGGGAAGAGAGGTTACCATATGGATTGATGAAATATTACTTCCCTGTGAAAAAGGGACAGTGACTGCTATTGGCATTAACATTTTGATGATTGTTTGAAATAAGAGTGATTTCAGACATCCTGTGACAGTATTACTGACTTCTCTCAGTGAAATTCTTTTTGCCTGGAGGAAATACTTTTAAGCATGTTTTACCTTCAGTCATCGGAATTCTAGAAACATGTACAGAAAGGAGAAGAGAAATTAACTTTTAAATGAAAGGTAAAGAAAGAAAAACATTTATAGCTGAATGGCTTTAACCATTAATGGCTTTGGAAAAAAAAGATTAAAGAAACTAATTTATGGTGAATAGAACTTATTAAATTCCTGAGAAATTTCATTAGGAGTACCTAACTCTTCAGGATGTCTGAAACTTCTTATGACCTTTTCAATGTGTTTTTATCTTGATATTTTCAAAGTATCCTACAGATAAAAAAACCCAAATTAGAATGCAAAATAAAGAATAAAGTTTTGTTGAATGAAAGAAAAAGCACCCCGTAAAGGGTCTATCCTCATATTTTTTATCCTCATTTTCTCCACCATTTGATTTGCAGCCTGAAAGCACTTGATTCAGTCTCTGCTTTGTGCAGTATCTACATCTGGTAGCTGTATACTTGCACTGACATTTATTTGCAAATGGACAGGGAATTAGATCTACTGAGAGACAGTGACCCAATTCAGCAAAAGCTGCTGTTTCCTTATGCATATGTCTATGTTGTCACATTGTAAGACAGGACTGCATACAAATAAATTGTTTTACAGTATATTTAAAAGGAGTGAACTTTAGTGCATTATTGTCCTTCTTTCTTGATACTCTAATATCTGCTTTCTAGTTAGATGCGGAACTGGACCAGTAATTCCAACAATTTGACAAATACGTTTAAATTCTAGATTTCTGTTTGTAAGAGCCAAGCATATTTGGATTAATGGGAATCAAATATGTTAAAATAATTGTTTTATGACTGTTTAAATATACTTTTGTGTCTGGATGTCTGACTGAATAGCTAGATAGTTTTTTGTTTCCTCATTGCCTGTGTTGGACTAAACTCCCTCTATTATAATAATCTTTGCCTGTTGTATCCATGCTGAGACTTGAAATTCATTATCCTCACCTGTGGTTTTAATTAGATATTCAATATACTTCAACTGATTCACAAGTACTGTACTACTCTGCACACAGGCTACCTGAAACTGTCTAAGTGCTCTCCAGGTGAAAGGCAGGAAAAAGAGCTGATCCTGGCTTTTCTCACCTAAATGGACAGACATCAGTTCCCTTTCTACTGGCAGATAATCACTTGCACATATAATTTTCAATATTTTGGAGAGGCATAACTATACTGTAGCTCACTAAGAAGGGAAGTCAGAACTCAATACAGCACGTTTCTCATAATGAATAAATATCTGTGAGGGCATAGATAAGGAGAGGTTTGATTTTGGTAATAACTAAGTTATTTTTATCTCACTTTAAAATAATCTCAACTACTAATCAACCAATCAAACATAAATACCAGCCTTCTTACACAGTAGATTAGATTCCTTCGGGGAACAAAAAAATTGCCTTAAATGAAAGTACCAAATTTTCCCATGAAAGGTCATGCAAAGGCCAAATATGCCCTAAGAAGATAATTATTTATTATCATTATTTATTAATTACTTCAGTTATGCTAATTGCACTGCAGCTGTCTTGTAGATAAGCTCTTGGAAACAACTCTCATACTTTTATGATCATATTTAGTTGATGCAGCAATTTTCAGCCATGGGCATTAAGAACAAAAAACATTATCAGTCCTGCATAAACATGGAACAAAAGCAAAGATATATGAAAGGACTTTTTAAAAGTCAAATGTTAGATGGTTAGAGCAGGGCTTGAAAAAATACCTACTTGCTTTAATTATAAGTCAATAAAGACAATTTTAGGTAGATGTTACCTCCCATTCAGCCAGCCCTCTTCCAATAACTACTTAGCTGCCTGGAAAGAAAGAAGGAACATAAAGAAGAAATGGTGACTCATTGAAGGCCTTGATTCATCTCATGGGAGTTACTGATGCTTAAAAAAATACAGCAGCATTCTCTTCTGGTCTCTTTTGTGAGAGACGATTCACACAGAGGGAACTGTAGTCAGTGCACTGAGTGGAAAAAGAGAGGAGGTGTGTGTTTTCCTGTCTGTAGTGGGTTATAATATACTTCATTATATCCTTTTAACTGCAACACTTTACCATGAAACTGAATCGGTCCTATGCAACAGAAGGCACTACAACACGGGTGAAGCGCAGACATCAGAACAGAGCCCTCCCATGCAGTATATAAAGGGTTTGGCGTAACTGGTAGTTATTTGTTGTTGGATGAAAGGCAAAATAAAAGTGGGTGGTAATGTCCATGAAATCAGATTATATCTGAGCAGGGTAAAGTATCAGAGAGATTTTCTGAGTGGCTTCTTTTACTATGAAAAATTGCTATGAAATTGGTATGGTTCTAAAATTGCTGAGAAATGGCTCTGAGTGCTTACAAGCAGATACAAGAATACCAATCCTTCTCCTGAATATATCACATTAGAATGTCATAAAAATAAGTAAAAATTGTAAGTAGTGCATCATTCTAAATGTGGTAACAGCCTAGTGCAGGCCTTAAAACTAGACATCAAGACTCACTCTTCTGTGATGGGATTAAAAGGAAGGACATTCCGTGTCCTTTTCTTCCTCTTCTTTGCTCCTTTCCTTATTCTGTAATTTGTGTATTACCTGTGAGCTCTGCTGTAGGCTGCTGTTAGGCTGCTGTAAAGGTGCCTGGGTGGCATCTACCACCAGCTTTTACATCCAGTAAGGTGTTCATGGTGGTATGCATTTATTGTTTTTTCTGCCTGACCGTATACGGTTTTGTCATTTGCAGTGCCTATTTTTATAAGCATTTTTCCATGGCTATTTATTTCTCTGTGGCTGTTCAGGGGTCACCATCATAGTTGTACTATGCACTGTACCACCACAATAAAAAAGGCCATCTAAAAATATGAATCAATTTTATTTTAGTGTAGTAACTCTGTATGGGAAAAGGGTGTATAAGGGGTCAGGGCAGATGGGCCCAGCCAACAGTGTCTCCCTTTGATCAAATGTTTTAGGCAAAGATTTTCTACTCTGGAAAATACACTCGTAATAATTTATAATTGCCAACATCCAGGATAGCCCCCTTCAAGCTGGAAGAAGATATCTTTGGTATTGTTTACTTTTTATTGTGCATTAGGGAAAAATATCTACTAAAAATACACAAGTATCATGAAGTGGTACAAGAGAGTGAGAAACAGAACCAACTTGTTGCAAGTAAAAATATGTTCTCAGACTTCATGGTAATTAGAAGTAGAAAACTTGATGTAGTATGTGAGTGAGGGACCTGCCTGATCTAGCCACATTATGTGAACTATTTTGCTTGACTATGCATAGGTCTCAAGAAATGTAAAGCCAACAGGAGACCTGTTCCTATTTCCTGCTGTAGCAGTGGCAAATATAAAAGAGTGAGTGAAAGGATTTCCGAATTTATAAAGTATTTGTTTTTGAGATTTCGTGTTAATGGAGAACTGTTTGCAGTACATGAGTTGAGACAAAAAGCTCTGTTTTAAAAACAAAGTCAAGATGTTTAGATCAAGAGGATATGAAAAACCTAAATTATGCAAGATAGCATTATACCAGCCTTGTGATAGTAACGACTTTCATGTTCTTAAAAAATAGATTACTGTTTCATTAACTTTTAAACAAAATTTTACATTAATGTTTTTCTTTTTTGTTGATGAGAAGGATATAGTAAAAAAAAATCAGAAAATTAACGGATCTCTTAATTTGGTTTGAGTCAAGTCATATTTAGTGTCAGTATAATGAATACCTTTGCACAAGAAGGCAGCATATGTCTGATTTTTTTGCCAGTAACACAAGGTTGGAAAGGTTAAAAAGTAATACATAACAAGCAGGAACCCAGTGTGATCAGTGAAAAATTCCTAGAACACATTAGGCAGTGTAAACATTAATTTAATTGTAGAGGACACTAATAAACCATTGCCAGAATTGATGTGGATAGTTTCAACTACCTGTGTTTAAGAAAGAAGAATTTGAGGTGCAATGAGTAAGAAGAACCTTATTAGCATAAACAGAGAATGGAACAAGAGAAAATACCTTATGAGAAGAGATGATGTGAGTTTGTCTTGATGAACATAGCAATTAAAAGCTGAGAGAAGATATGATTGCACCATAAATACACAAGGGAAAATAAATTCTAGGAAGAGAATATAATTGTTTCAGTCAAAGAACAATACAGAAACAAGAATGTATGGCTATAAAGAAAAGATTGTAATCAAAATGTTAGGAATTGGAAGACTTCTAATAAACAAAGGTGTGAAAGTCTAAAACAGTTGTCAGCTGACAAAGGTCCAAAGTATTTTCAATAGAGATTTGTATAAACTTAGGGAGCTAGACACAGTTATGCATTGTGGTTGTCTGTGACAATGAGGATCTAAATTCAAGGGCCCAGAAGGTTTGTTTCTGCCATATGCCTATAGTATCTGGCAGTTTTATGCAGCATATTAAATACTTTCCGCAGGAGAAAGATCATCACACATGAAGAAAGTAACAAAGCCTATGCAATTTCAGCATGTACAAAAAGTAGACTGGAAATGAGGATAAAGACCCAAGATAAACTAGTGAGTGGTACTGCCAATGGTTTGCCATGTATTGCATGTATTAAGTGCAAGACAAGAAAAATCACAGAGAACTATGTTTTCCGAATGCCAGCCAGTTCCCACCTTGAACTTTGTTTGATCTGTAACTGATATAGAAGACACTGGACATAAATATGGCAATGAGAAAGCCATCTTACCACCCTGGAGAGGAAAAGGGTAACGCTGAGGGCATGCTGAACTGCTCTGTGCAGTGCAGTGTCAGGAATGCCATACTGACACTGAGGCAAACCAAAATAAAGCAACCTGTACCTGTCCTCTGTCAGAGTCACAGGTTCACAGGTTATTCTGAGTTGGAAGGGACCCACAAGGGTCATCTAGTCCAACTCCCAAGCAAGTGCCCACCCAGGGATCGAACCCACAACCCTGGAGCCATGGGCACCACGCTCCATCTGTCCAAGCCCAAGATGCTTACAGAAGAGATAATGACGGCCTTGATTTCCCCACAGCCCAGGACTTTCCTTTGGTGAGTTTTAGCCTGCTCCTTTCCTGCAATGTTTATTTGCTACCTTTGTCTTGCTTCCACATGCCAGACTGGACACCTATCCTCATCTGATAATTAGAACAAGGTACTGGTGGAACTGGTCTTCTCAGATTCACAGGTTCACACGTTATTCCAAGTTGGAAGGGACACAGGGGATCATCTAGTCCAACTCCCCACCAACTAGACCATGTCACTGAGCTTCTCATCGAATCTTCTCTTAAACACCTCCAGGGATGG
>WEKX01026248.1:279883-311064 GCA_013390025.1 Pitta sordida
AAAGATGTTGAACAGTGCCGGGCCTAACACTGATCCCTGTGGGACTCCACTAGTGACAGGCTGTCAGCTGGATGTGGCACCATTCACCAGCACTCTCTGAACTCGTCTGTCCAACCAGTTGCTAACCCAGCATAAAATGCTTCTACTCAGTCCCTGCTCTAAGAGTTTCTCCTGAAGCTTATTATGGGAAACCGTGTCAAAGGCTTTGCTAAGGTCCAAGTACACAACATCCACAGCCTTTTTATCATCAACCAGGCGAGTCACCAGATCATAAAAGGAGATCAGGTTGGTCAGGCATGACCTGCCTCATGCTGACTAGTTCTAATGTCATGGACGTTTTGCAGTTGCTGCATAATAGCACACAAGACAGTCTGTTCCATGACTTTGCCCAGGACTGAGGTCAGGCTGACAAGTCTGTAATTACTCGGATCATCTTTCCGGCCCTTCTTGTGGATGGGTGTCACATTAGGCAATTTCCAGTCTTGTGGCACATCATAAATTGCTCCGTTAGAATAGCAGGCATTTCTGCATCACCTACTTAATCTGAAACAGAATCTTGTCTTTCAAAGAATGGTGCTTGCAGTTCTTCCGACTGGTTTTGGTTTTTGTTTGGCTTTTTGGTGGGGTTTGTTTTTTTTTTTAAACTTTCATTGTCCTGCAATAGGATGAGAGTTTTTGAATACTCTTGTGAAAACATTTGGGTCATAAATTTCCCTGAAGAAGTGTAATGTTTTTCCATTTAATTTGTTTAATTCTTGTGGGCCTTTGGGATGGAAAGATTTCTCAATATCTTATGTGTTTCCTGACCTATGGCTAATGTTACATGCTTTACTATGGTGTGCTTTACCAAAAAGTGACCTTCTGCTACGAAAACAAAGTAAAACTCAATTAAAAGGAATGATGAAGGTCACATCAGTTTCCCCACCCTGGTGAAAAGCAGTGAAAAATGTAAACTGTATTTATTTTAACATATGGGAATTTGAGTATCATGTGGAAGACTCATTGATGTGGTAGAATTCCATTTTAGCATATCTCTGGAGAAAGAAGTGATGGAGTTATTAACATTTCTAAGAAAATATATTATTCAGTTGTGTTAGAGCATTCACTCTGGAGGAATGAATTGTGTCTGGGCAGAAGTAAGCCACAATGGGAATCAGAGTCCCTAGTCTGTCGCTGCTTCTTGTATGGTTTCAGAGGAGTTATTTATGTCTCAGCTAAGTAGCTGAGAAACCAAGTACCAAAAGCTGAGGGTGACGTTCCACGTGCAAATTTCAGGTATTAGAGAGCTGTTGGTACCCCTTGCCCACAGGGCAAGTATCACAGTGTCACAGTAGACCCATCCTGAAGCCATACCACTGCTTTCTTTAGCAAGCTACTCCATATAATCCTTTTCTCAGCTGCCAAGTTCACTGATCACACTTGGGGCACCTAGCATTGCAAGGGTTATTAGCCAAGTGGCATGCCTGAATGTATGGTTTGTAAATATTACTAACTTTCTACAATAAATTAAAATGAAAGATCCTTCCTCTCTTTTGTGCTCATGCCAGGATCAAACACAAGCTGACCTTTATCTCTGAGCTTCATCTTTTTTTCTGTTGCAAAAGTGACTTGCTGTTTATTCACTTCAGAGTAATCACAGCAAGACACAATTCATTAGTGTGTGTAAATACTTGGAAGTGCCGGGATGAGAGGAGCTACAGAAGTGAGTAGACTGTTTTTTCATTAAAATTATATGACAGTGTCATCAAGAGAGTTTTCTGGAAAGAGTGATGGTAGATGCCTCTTCCCTAATTTTCACAAATATGCACCTTTCAAAATTAGGTTTCAGGAATACAATGTTTACAAAACTTGAGATACGTCATGAAAAGAAAATTCAAATGTTATTTATTTAACAAATATCTCAGGTATGAAGCTTTATGTAGTCATAACTCCAAAGTCTTCAGCTCATATTTCATAAATGTACAAAGCCATATATGAAAGCTCTTAAAGAGAAAATATCCTCTCTAAAAACCAGTTTTAATTTTAAAACCATCTGGAAATTTTGAACAGAGGTGAATGGTTTCTGGAAGCACTGCTTTACAGAAAAATTAATACCTTATTCAACTGCCTACTTTCTAAGCAATCCTAGCTGTTGCCAGCTGACCAGCCAGCTATAAAAATAATAGGGTTTGGTAGATTTACTGATGTATGTAAAAATTGAGGCTTCAGGTAATTCTACATATCTGTCAACTGTTCCACGAATGGTGACAAGTACAAGCCTGCCAGAGGACTTGCTTGATAAATGGAATAGCTTAAGTCTGCAGCCACATTCACAGCAGAATTGTATCACTGTTTTTTTTCTTGACAGTATTCCTTGTCAGCTGCTTGGAAAAGCTATATCTTAAATCAGAGAAACATGTTCTTCCTTTCCTTCCTGTACTCCCCCTCTCCACAAAGATGGCAATTTAGGGTTCTGCTGAAGATACATGAGGTTACTCTTCCCGATACTGCAAATTCCACCTCTTTTTCATATGAATCTGGAGAGTTAGAAAATCTGCGCAATTATTAGACCTTAAGACAATACAATAAGTTTTATCAAAGACAGTATACTTGTAAAATAGTTTAATGAAGCACGGGCTGGAAAGGAACATTTTATGCTGGGTTACAAACTGGTTGGAAGGGCGAGCTCAGAGGGTGGTGGTGAATGGTGCAACATCGGACTGGCGGCCAGTCACCAGCGGAGTCCCACAGGGGTCAGTGTTGGGCCCAGTACTGTTCAACATCTTTATCGATGACATGGACGAGGGAATTCAATCCATCATCAGCAAGTTTGCAGATGATACTAAGCTGGGGGCAAATGTCGAACTGCCGGAGGGTAGGAAGGCCCTCCAGAGGGACCTTGACAGGCTGGAAAGATGGGCAGGCTCCAACAGTATGAGGTTTAACAAGACTAAGTGCCGGGTTCTTCACTTCGGCCATAACAACCCCATGCANGTAGGGCTGGATGACCCTGGGCCCCTTCCGGCTCAGAGTGGCCTGCTAGACTGTGAGGTATCTAGGTTGGTGTTACGCTCTGCGATGTGCTCTCGGTCTCTGTACGGGTGTTAGATGGCGAGTTGGACTAGATCATCCTTGTGGGTCCCTTCCAACTCATAATATTCTGTGTGTGATTCTGTGTGAGTCTTCCTAGTAGCAACTTTTGTGCTCAGAATAAAACATGCAATAGCAAACTCCTTTCCAAAGATGTGAAGCTAAGAATTTTAATAGATTGAATGATTTGTTCTCCTAATGCATTCACAAGTGCAGTAAGATGATTAAAATACTGGATATTGTAGAGCCTTTCAGTTCCTGGTCTGTATAGCTAAGCTTATATATATCACTAATCATATATTACACATTACAGATATTTTACACATTAGAGAAGAAGAAAACTGAATTTGCCCTGTCTACTGGCAGTGTGCTGATTTCTACATTTTCCTGTTGGAATGATTAAAAGTAAAGAAATTGAGAATGGACTTCGTAGGAAGTCATTCTTCTCCAGTGAGAACTGTACCTGTATGAGAAGGCAATGAACACACAAAAGCAATCCACTGTTTGAACTACAGCAGCTGCAGTAAATATTTGATGATGGTCATCATGTAAAAAACCTTTAATACAAAATAGTTGTTCTACTAGAGAATGTGATGGGTTAGCTAGAAACTTTGCTAAAGCAAAGCTTCTTTGGAGTTTAGAGGTAATTCTGTATTTACCATACTAAATTTGTGTGCTTAAATTTGCGGTCTTATTAAGGAAGAAATTCACATATTAATGTTGCAAGACTTCTCTAAATGGGAAACAGACTTCTGAGAAGCAGCGGAGTTTACTGTTAGCTGTTTAAGAAACTTCTGAAATCCCAAAACTTTACTTTTCATTTGAATGAATAACAGAAAACTGTAAGTGTAGACTAGAATGAAGCAAACATTAAAAATATCTAGAACAAATGTTCATTAAATAAGCGTGTAATTCAGAAGAGAAAATTAATTTTTCTTTGCTACTAAACCCAGAATATTCATTATTTTTTGAAAACTTTTTCTGAGTCACTTTTTAACCTGTGACTGGTAGAACATTTAAGTCACAGCAAGGACTATTTTCTGGGGCCCGGAAAATTTCAAGCAATAGTTTTCAGGAAAGAAAAGTAGAGAGAAAGAAATTGCATCAAACGAACTGCTTTGTACCTTTTAGCGAATAGTAGGATATTTTAAAAAATATTTTACATCTGTTTCTACACATCTCAAACATAGGCTTAAAATCAAAGTCCTATTTGATGATACTCTGAGTAAACTGACACCTACTTGAACTAGTACCTCATCGAGAAACTGAAGCATGATTGTTCTTTAAACTGGAACTCAGTTCAAAAGTATTGCAGTTGCTGCCAGGTTACCTTTATTCACTGTTACTGTCAGAGGGAAAAATTTAGATACATTTTGAAGGGTCCTCCTGATGGTTTCCAAATCCCCACATTCTGATTTGTGGGTTTAAACTTTGGGAAAATGGCTTTTTGTTTTAAAATTAGACGTGTGCATGTAAATCATACTGCACCTGCATTGAAAACAATAGATTATTTGGGGCCCACAAGCAATTTCTTCCCTTTCAGCATTAGCAAGTTTTGACATTGACTTTTATGCATCATTGATATTTCGAGCTGGGTCCTTGGCATCCATGAGTAGCTCCTGGAGCAAAAGGAAGCAAATATGCTTTTCATAGAGCTGGAGTGCAGGGAGGGAGCTCACTGCACTCATGTAACTCCACTGCTGTAATAACAACCATGCACAATGGGTCTGCTGCTGCTCCCGTTTGTGGCAGGGTTGAGAGAGACCAAAGGAGACATAAAACATTTTTCCTGCTAATTCAGCTTTAATGTCACTAAGCAAGATTCAGGTAGAGCCGAGGATTCCGGTACCTTTCCTGGAAGGTTTGCCCCTGGGCCATTAAAAATGGTTTAAATAATAACATTAACTTGCCTCTTGATATTATATACTCTCTTTTTCAGATCAATGATTTTATTAGCAGATAATGCTGATAAAGATTTATTTTTATGAGGATTTTTGCAGCTTTTCAATATCATATGTCAGTTTTCAGCTCTTTGGCTCCTTGCAGTGCTGATTAGGATGGTCTCTCTTTTTTCTTTCTTTCCTGTGTTTCCAAAGCAACCATGAAATAAAATAGAAAGGCACACAGAGCTGAAGATATAAACTATTAAGAAATAATTCTGACATGAAATTCTGAGAAGCCTTTTCAGGCCAGTGTCATTTTTATAATTGATGTTATCAGTTCTATTCTTTGTGGGTTTCCCCCTCAATAAAGAATCAAAATATACTTTAAGCACTCCTCCTACATAAAGCAACTTGAAAATATGTCAAGCATCTTGATTTGGAAGGTTGTCCAGAATTTAATGAACTTACATATTTTACACTTACATATGAATTTAGTGAACTTACATGTACTATCTGACATAAACTCCTTTCAAGTGCCAAGAATAGTCATAGGAAGCATATACTTACATTTCAGTTCCAGTTTGATGAAGTCAGTGTTACCCAGATTCTCAAGAAACACCCCATCTGAGGCTGATGTTTTGAAATAAAAAGAGATGTCTGCACTGGTTTCCCCTTGGAAGGTGGAGAAGTGGAGATAAGATGATGAAGTAACAAAAGAAGCCGCATTCCAGTAATTCCCTGTATGGGACAGACAGAAAAGACACATGGTTCAGTGCTCCCTTTAAGCCGTCTGAAAAGTTGAAGCTTTTAATGTTAATATATGGTACAGTGTTGTCTACATTAAAAACAAAACAAACAAGCACCTTGAGTCTTTTACCTTCTTCTTTTTGTTTTTCTGGGCATGAAGTGTCAGATTTTAGAAGCTGATGTTTACGGTAAATTTATTTTCAAACTCTCAATTTATCATATCTAATCATTCTCAAATGTGCTACTACTACATGTTTAGTATAGTAATACTGAATTCATGGGAGATCAGACAGATGGGCAAAACACTAATTTGGTATCTCCCTCACCTCAGGCACACATTTTTCTTTCATACATTGCTTCACATGTGACTTACCTGTCTTCAGATTTATTCTACACAGCTACACAGCTACTCCATTTTCTTCTAAAATGTAGCCATGTTTATCAGAAGTCTCTTAATATATATCATAGAAAAAATACAATAAATGAAGCTAAGCAATACAGATACAATTAACATATCCTCCTAATGGTCCCCTAGTACGTTTCTGCAATAGAAATAAAGTAAACCCCGCATATTCGCAGTCTGCATATTCACGGTTTCAATTAATAGCTGATTAGTTTCTAGCGAGTTGTGGGTTCGTGTGTGTGTGCAGGTAGTGCCATGAACTCAGTCAGCTCATGAATATGTAATAATTATATAACATCCAAGACATATGCAACTGTACTTTATCAGGCATGACAGTCAAATTCTGTGCAATGTAGAATTACCATACAAACAAAAAAATCATAAGATATAAAAGAAGTTAGGATTCTCTTAATAAAAAGACCATAATATTCATAAGAGAGGACTTTGGGGTAACCTGACGGTGGCCTTCTAGTACCTGAAGGGAACCTATAGGAAAGATGGAGAAAGACTATTTGTAGGAGGATGTAGTGACATGACAAGGGGGAATGGATTCAAACTGAACGCAGACTAGGTTTAGATTGGATATTAGAAAGGAATTCTTTACTGTGAGGATATTGGGGCACTGGAACAGGTTGCCCAGAGAAGATTTGGATGGCTCATCCCTGGAAATGTTGAAGGCCAAGCTGGATGTTACTCTAAGCAACCCAGTTTAGTGAAAAGTTTCCCTATCCATGGCAGGGATGTTGGAACTAGATGATCTTTAAAGTCTTTTCCAACCCAGGCCATTCTATGTTGATTCTATAATGAGGACATAGATTATATGTTAAGTCAATGGGAGACTGAAACAGTTAATTATGGTTTCATCAGAATGCATATGCATCCAGATTCAGAAATTTATTAGGATATCACTCATTAACCACAGCTGAGTCTTTAGTATTCCAGCTAATAAACACAATAATAAACTACTTTCGATTCCAGTCAAAACTCCTAGGGATTGGTTTTCCATTATTTGATTACTGAAGTAGGTGATGATATTATTATTTATCTCGTTAGCACTGGATGAATATGAACAAAGATGCTGAAACACCAGAAGCTCAACACTGTTTATACATGACACCACTGGCCCACACCTGTATTATTTGTGTAATTTATTAGTCTCTATTCAAATTTAAATGGAACATCTGAGTTAACAGAAAGCTTTATGTTTAAATACAGGCATATGATTGCCTTCTGTAGCACTATCCCACCTCTTCCATTTAATTCTATCTTTCTTAAGGATGTAGAATGAGAGTCTTTGGAAAAAGAAGCAGCTTTCTATTTACTTTGGTGCATCCCAGGAGGAAAGTTGTACCTCAGATTTTCTGTGTATATGTGTAAATGCATGTGTAAGCAGTGAAAAGGGGAAGAAATGGACATTCATAAAACAGATACAGTCAGGTCTCCTATACCACGGTACCGTGGATCTTGCCCCCTACCTGCGAAGCCCTCTGTCCACGTAAAATGGCAGCTCATTAATATGCAAATCTGCCCCACACCCTCACACTGACCCCTGGCGCTCCGGTGCTGTTTTGGCACTGCCCTGCTGTGTGTCAGTGTTGGTGTCAGTGCTTTCCGGTGCCCATGGCCACCCTACGTTGGGAAAAAACCCTTTTCTGCTCGGCTGGGGACACTGGTGTGGGGAGCTGCCTACGCCACTGTCCTGGTGTCTCTCCAGGTGGGTAGACCTGGTCTCTCCACACTCATGGTAGACATAGTGTCTATTCTTGGACACCAAGTCTACCCCAAGAAAGTCTCAGACACCTCATCTAACCTGAGAGTGTGCAAATCTTTCATAACTGCATGCAGCTGCTTCGATGCGAGTGGGGGGGCGGCTTGTGCTCGAGCAGAGTGGGGGAAAGCGGTGTGCGCTTGATCGGACCTGAACCTCTCTGGATGCCTCAGGGCGGGTGCGGCTTGGTGTGGGTGTTGATTTGAATATTCATGACTGCCTAATTTGATTATTCATGCATGTCAGGTCGTGCCTGAGCAGTTGTGAAACGGCCCTCCTTAATCGCTGAAAAATCATGCTGCTAAGATGTGAAGCCACAATATGGGGGGCGTGAAGTGGAAGAGGGTTGACTGTATATAACTCTGTGAATTAACCAGTTGGGCTAGGTCAGCTGTTTTCAACATGTATTACTATTTTCTGTACTTATGTAAACTAGTAATTTCAAGATTGAATATTATTAATTTCTATAGAAATGTCAATACTCTTCACATCATAAACACGTTTGAGCAAGACATATCTTCTAATTTACTGTAAGGCCTTTCTCTGAAAACATATCTAGTGATATAGAAGCACAGATAAAAAAGCGTAAAATTTTATTTTCATTCATGCTCTCAGGCCTCTTTGCATCTTTCACTTTTGAAAGGGCTCCCTCAATATCAGGGTTGCTTAGGGTCTAGATGCCTGAGTGCTTTGTCAATAATCTCATAGTACAGAGTCCAGATGGACTTTGTATATGATTTTTCCCTTGCAGACATCTACAACTACCTGGACATCTATATTTTCTTTTCATGGGAGCTACAGATATGCTAGATGCTGGCAGAAACAGGTTTTTTATTGTACTTGCTGAATAAACTCAGATGAAATAAGTGGGACTTAGACAAAAAGTGAGGAATACATTAATACAATCCTTGTTAAGGAGCTAATTTAACTGTCTGAATAATCTTATAGAAATCCTAGCATGTCTTTATAACTTAAATAAGTATTTTAGATCCCCAGCTTTCCATTCTCTGAATATCACCAAACTTAAAAGCCTAAACCACAAAGAACACTCGACAAGCAAAATTACCGTGAGAGCTACAAAAATTCATTTTGGAGACAAATCTCTCATCAGTGAGAAAGGCTCCCCATCCATCTCACTACACCAAAAGAGACCAGCCTGACTATGCAGCTGCGTCACTGTGCAGCCAAATAGCACAACTGCAATGGGCTCTGCACTCAGGCTTCCTGCTCTGGCCAAGGATGCTGGTTAAAGATGAAGCTTCTGCTAGCATCAGCCAGCCTTCAGTCACTGCATTCCATGTTCACACCATCCTTTCATCTACTATGAGCGTTACACAGCTGAAGAGCTAGAAGTTAAGACATCTATCTTAATTAATCACTTTCACTGATACATTGACAATGGCTGTGTTAAAAGGATTGTATTTTTTTCATGTTTTATTTTTTCATGTTCTGGTGCAATGAAATCCTAGTCCCTTAACTGGAGCTTCCACTACAATACAACATATTATTATAATTAATATTGCATTAAGTAAGTAAGAATAGGAGCTTCTATATGAAACACCTATATGTTTTGTAGTATTTTATTTATATCTTTTTAATTATCTTGCAAACTTGAAAGCATTAATGCAATTTAACGTAGACTTAGTCTACAATGCCGGGACACTCTGGGTTAAATCCTTAACTATGACGGTACATTGCCCAAGGGCAGGTTTGCTTCTACAGGGAATGAATTTTCAGTTGTATATGACCATTCCTTTGCATCATCAGAGATTTCAGAGGTTTTGGGACTGGTATTGGTTATGGGTTTATCCAATAGGGTCCATCCACAAGAATAAGATTTCAAACCTTTGCCAGTGTATGGTTACAAGGAGGACTCTCACTATCGAGTACAACTGCAGGGTCAGACAAGTAGGTGGAATCATATGGAAATGTGTGTCACCTTTTTATTGAAAAAAAAGGAATCAATTTTTATTTAGTGGTACATCCAGCCTACAGAAGAGGTCCATCACTTAGGATTTAATGTTTCGTTTGACATTGTGTGATTTGCCTCTGGAGAAAACCTTGAATCCAGATGTTACTGGTGAGAGGATAAATACAAATAATGCGGATAGAATAAGAGAACCTGCAGCTGAGAGAGATGTTTTCAAAGACTATTCATAAGAAATAAAGATAAAATCATATTTTTGTAAGCTGGTATACATTTGTCTCTAAACACTTTCAGGGGAAAAAGGCTTTTTATCCAGAATACAATAGAAAAGTTTTGCTAAACATACATAATGATTTGTATCATAAAATGATATCTTTTGATGAGAAAGAGGATCCTTAAGGAAATCTTGTATAAAAATCCACTTTACACACATTATTACTGTTTCTAGCACTGTTTTTTGTTTCAGTCACTATGCTTCAGAATTTCTTTGTTGCCACAATTCTTTCCTCCAATGGTTTTAACACATCAGTCCTACAGGCATTTTTCTCCAACTTTAGACTGAGCAAGCTGTAGATGGAGAAAATGGGGACAGGAACTTAAACCACTGGGTAGAGTTACGGCAGCAGGAATATGAGATTAATACACAGTGGAAAAAGGAGTTTATTTTAAAAGAACACTCTAAATGCTAAGTTTGTGATCTTTAAAAATACCATAGAAGCCAAGGAGGATTTAATGATATTATCTGAAATATGACATTATAATTTTATTTTTTCCTTTGTAACCTCAACTATAATTCTGTAATCAAGACCACAACTCTGTTGCGCAGTTCTGTTGTTTTAAGCTTGTCTAGTGTTTAAATTTCATTTAAACTGATTAAACATGTACAGAACATGTTGCTGTTATGGAAGCACAAATACAAATAAATCAAGGCATCAGACAAGCCTTTTCCGTTGTTCGCAACTCAAGGTAAATGTGGAGATCCTCAAAACGTGGCTGTGTGTCTCACAAAATAATGTTTCTTGGTGATGGCATTAAGCTTCAGGACACGAGGCATGCAGAGGCAGTCAAGGAAATTGCTGACCACAGCCTCAGAGGAAACTGTCATGGATGTTTGCCAGGATCCAAGCACGAATCAGAGCCATAGTTGCAACAGAGGTGCTTCAATGGACCACATAACACTTTGTGGTTCTGTTTTCAATTGATGTCAAGGTTCCTCACAGCTCTGCTTGTCTGTTGTGGAAGTTTAATCAAACTTGTTAAGCTCCTGCAAAACAGTCTTATCGCTTTCTCATTTGTATTGCTACCGCTGAGTTACTGTGTTCTTTGTAATTTGTGTGGTGTCTCTTCTACTGCTACACAAAGACTTGGCCTTGGACAGAAGACTGCACAATAATTACAACAGTGTAATTTTTACAAGAAGCGTGATACTCTGTAGCCACAAGAAATCACCCTGCCTACAAACATTAAGGGACATTTTAACTCTCAGACAAACAGCTAAACAATGACTTGATTTTTTCTATGAAGTCGCACCTCAGGGAGAAGGAAGGAGATAGTTGCCGTAATACTGACAGGGACAAATTCACCTCATCCTGAGTTATGCAACATGGACAGACATCTTTTAATGTGTGGCAGCTTTGTCACTTGAAAACACAGTCACTGGGCTTATGGAAATCAGCCTTTCAGTGTCTTTCTTGCAATAGCTTTGTTCAGAGTTCCCTTGCTGGCTCCCATCAATATCTTCTTTCTTAGCATGATTGAAATTCATGCTTTAACACCATCAATTTCACTTTTACATTTAAACTCCATTGAAATGGATAATGGCAATACCAGAACTGTAAAAGACATCAGTGCTTTTAGGCCTGCTAGGCAATTGCACTAGAGAACGAATCTTGCAATGTCAGGCAGCTCTTATGTATTACAATAGGCCAAAAACCTCCAGGGCCCTCATCTGCAGCAAAACAGATTTTCTATCAAAACCATTATGTGAATAAAATGTAAGAATAGTCTTCTATTTCAGAGAAGATGGATGTGTGAATGGAAAACTGTTCTGTGCCACGAAGTAATGGATTGAGTTCATCCATACAATTATGCTCAACAAATCAAGTTGGTGTTTTTTATTTTCTTTGCTTATATTTTTTTTTCCTGTCTTCTTTTTCCATTCTAGGAGAAGAATCTACACATGCACACTCAGAGCAGTTTGGGTATCAGTGCAGCAACAATCACACCTTTGACTCAAGTCTTCATACCCACTTCAGTGTGGAACTGGCTATAATGAAAACCAAATTTGCTGTTGGACTTTGTATTTGAAAAGTCAAAGAAAATTGGCAGTGTTTCTTGCACTGAGTTGTACTCTATTGTGAAAGATGTAACTACGACCTCAAAGCAGGGCAGGCACTTGTCTGTCATCAGTGCTAATCTCCGTCTGAGCAGAAGGCGGGTGTGTGCTGGGGAGAGAGTAGAGCAAGTGTGGCTAATTGCCAGCATTCTGTCCTTTGCTGGGAGAACAGTGCTGGTGGCTTATTCATGGCTGGAGGATCTGCTTGGTGTCATTTTTTATTGTGCTAACGTGCTTGTAAACCTTTGTTCTTCTCTGATCTGCATCTCCATGCCATATTCGCTATATATTTTACTATATTACAGTTACTATATTTAATGGATATATAATTTACTACATATAGTAACTTTTGCATATCTTCTTTGATTTCTTTGGGAACGCTGAAATCAGTTTTGACAAGCTCCAGTTCAGAATTTATTTGATTGTCAGTCAGTTATTTATAGAGGTCCCCTTAATCAGTCTTGTATCATCCCATGCCTTTAGCCCCTGCCACAAATCCCATATCCCCAGTTTTCAGGACTGCTGAAATTCCAGTTGTGTATTTCTCTGCACTGCACCATTATGTTTATTGGTCCTGCACTTGGGTCACAACAATCCCATGCATTGCTACAGGCTTGAGAAGAGCTGCTGGAAAGCTGCTCAGCAGAAAGGGACTTGGTGGCGCTGGTTGACAGTCAGCTCTATATGCGTGTGTGAGCAATGTGCCCCGGAGACCAAGAAGGCCAATGGCATCTTGGCCTGTATCAGGAGTAGTGTGACCAGCAGGACTAGGGATGAGATTGTCTTGCACTACTCAGCACTTGCATCTTGAATACTGCATCAAGTTCTGTGTCACTAGTTTCAAAACAGACATTGAGGTCCTGGATTGTGTCCAAAAATGGGCAATGAATGGGGAAGGGTCTAGAAAATGTCTTATTAAGAGCAGCTGTAGGAAATGTGATTGTTTAACTTGGAGACAAGCAGGCTCAGCTCATTGCTCTGTACAACGATCTGAAAGAAAGTTGTAGTTCTGCCATGTCTGAGTGTCGTCCGAGTGGAGATTAAGTTTGGATACTGAAATCACTGAAAGTCTGGTTAGGTGGGAGGTGGTGCAGTCACAGTGTCAAGAAGTGTTCAAGAGGCATCTGGTGTGGCATGTGATTTAGGGGTGATAATGGTGGTGCTGGGTTGACTGTTGGACAAGATGGTCTTGAAGACCTCTTCCAAGCATATGATTCTGATATTCTGTTAGTCATCACTATCTCATTCTGCACAAAGTAACTACTTTTTACTAATATCCACACCAGAAGAAGATAAACAAAGTAAACAAAATTAAGCATAGTACTCCTGCCATCAGAAAAAAAAATGGTGTTTCAGCCAAACAAAGTTTGAGGCAGGGCTCAAGATAATGCAAATTTGGCACTTCTGTGGCCTTGCATCCTCAGTATAATACCCATAGACTACCTAGAAATGGCAAAATTGCATTTCTGGGGCTGTGAGTTAACAATTTATCAACATCAGAGCAGAATTTCATTTGAAAAGAAGCGTGTAAATTGCTACTTAATTAAAAATTAAGATGGTAGTGTCCTGATTTACTCAATCTGAAACTAAATCAAGTAAAATAAACTAAAAGGAGTTACTACACAAGATCTTGGTTTAATAGCAGAAAAGTCTTTTGACAACACACAGGAGAAATAATCCCCAAGTCAATAGATGGAGAATGTATTAACACTGTATAACAGCAAACTGACTTACCCCCTTTCAGGCTACAGAAAAATATAGGTTAGATTTCGATTTTCAAGATAAAACTAGCTGTATATCTTTCAACGAAGTAACAAATGGCTGGAAGTCCAGAACAAAACCTGCTGAGAATATCAACATGTATAAAGATGGGCCCAGAGTCAGCAAAACAGGTAAGTTAGGTCTGCAGTAGTTACTGCCACATTAAAGACAATTCACATTTTAAAAGATAAGTTCTAAGCTGTAGAATTTATTTTTTCCAACCCCCACTTCAACCACCTGGTCAAACAGCCTAACAGCTTCAGGCCTGACCAAAAGTTACAGCATGGTTTTAAAGTCATTGTCCTACTTAGCTGAGACCCAGAGTCTTCAGCTACTCCTCAAAAGACATGCCTCTGGCCCCTTCATCAGCTTTAGTGCCTTCCTCAGGAGACATTCAAAGACCTTCACATCCTTCTTAAAAGTGGAGTCAAAATTGTACACAGTATTCAAAGTGAGACTTCATCAATACTGAATACAGTGGGATAGTCACCTCTTTGGACTATCTTTTTGCTGTATTTGATGCACCCCAGGATGTTGTTAGCCTTCTTGGCTGCCAGGGTACACACACTGCTGACTCCTGTTAAGCTTCCTCTTGTTTTTCTGTCCTGGTTTGGTTTTTTTTCCTCTGGCAGCGAGGGGGTTAACAGCTTCTGCCTGGGTCTCCATCACTGCCATGGAGATCAAGGTCGAACAGATAGAGACATCTCTGTGAATAACATATTGGAGAAAGAAAAAAACCCTAATAACAGAAAGTAGATGGCTGGACCAGGGCCTGTGTGAGAAGCTGAGAAGCTGTGAAGGCACGGGGGCTAGGCCGGCCGGAGAAGAGGTAGGAAGGATTCCAGGCATCTCGCTGCTGTTTGTAGAGTGGACCAAAGTGAAGCAGACTGTCTGCCTGCAAACCTTTGGAATAGAGATAGAGAAACCAGGGATGCAGAGTCCACCTGAGGCCACACCGAAGACGGAGGATCAACCTGGAAAGCTGCAAATGTCTTAAGAGCCCAGAAACAATGAGTGGGAGCTGAGCTCGGCAGAGATTCTTTGGACAGATGTTTTGTGACAGAATTGCATTGTGCTAGGATCTGAACTATGTAGTTTGGGATGGGCTCATATATGAAGCAACAAAGCCAGTGCTTAACAAACTGCATTCTGTGCTGTGACTCTCAGGCAACAGAGAATGGAAGAGCTGTCGTCCCTGGGTCAAGATCTCACTTGGGAAAGGGTCATGAAAGACTTTTCCTCTTGTGAGAGAGAGAGAGAGGACTTTATGGAAAGGCAGAGAGATGGTTCCTGCCCTGGATCTGGTCAGAAATACCAACTTGCCTGGTTTTACCCCTACCCCTGTTCCTTCTTTTTCTCCTAGAGAAAAAAAGGGAATATGAGATCTGTTGTAAGAGAAGGAGGGGTGGGGGGGAAAGGTAGCCTTTAAAATGATGCTACTCACATTAAGCTCTGATCTTGTTAGTTAATAAATAAATCCTTTATATTCCTCACTTGTAGCTTGCCTTGTTTTGCCTGTGATAAATCTTTTCCCCAGTTTTTTGTCTCCGGGAGAGGTTGTGGGTGAATCTCTGGCATCCAGGGTCAAACCACGACATTTTCACCCTTCTGAGATGCCATAGTGTATCGTGTTCTGTGTTATCTCTCTCCCTTCCCTCTATAGTTTGTCTGGTATTTTTGTTCTATTTCTATCCTAAACTTTACCCTATCTCTATGTAATTCAAAGAGAAACTATAACTCTAGCTCTCTAGCTCCTAAAAAAAACCTTATTAAAAATCCATATAGAACCTAATTTCTAAACCTCATCCCTAAATCAAGCCAGGAATCCCAGAGCCCTCTCTTCAGGGAAGCTCTCCAGCAACTCCTCTCCCAGTTTAGACTTGTGCCTAGCATTGCTCCATGTTAGGTACAGAATCTTGCATTTTGGCTTGTTAAATTTCATCCTATTAATTGTTGCCTAATGCTCCATTCTCTCTAGATGCCTCTGGAAGGCCTCTTGTCCATCAAGCAAGTCAACAGCACCTCCCAGTTTGGTTTAATCAGCAGACTTGATGATGGTGCTTTCAATTACTGCGTCCAGACTGTTGATAAATATATAACACCTTCAATTTCTATACTACATTGAAACTCAGAGTAATTCCTTGAGGTTTCTCTTCTGAAAGTTCATTGTGTGCATCTTCTCTGAAAGTGAGACCCCAAAAAATCTTAACTGTTTACTCCTTTGGTTGGTGCCCTTCCACTGATGCCCTTGCCTCCTCCATTTGTGTGAAGGTTGTTTGATCTTCATTTACAGATATTTGCCATCTCTTTTTTTACTACAAATGCCTAAAGTTCTGCATGCCTGCCACTGCTGCGACAACAGTTGATCTCATTATATAACCTTTTCTCTATCCTCATGAGTCCAAGGTCTAAATCCCCAAACTCCTTTATGCATAAGAAGATACTGAGGAGAAAGTAAGAGTATTTAAAGAATTGCAAATGCAAGCTAGCCTCAATTTACTTATTTAGAAATCAAAGAGTTTCTGCCCTATCATCTGGCATCAGCTTGAGTGCTATGGTCAGTAATAAAGGACATAAACCAACTTATATTAAAATTTCAGAAAGATGGATAGTAGTTTATCTTCCTGACATTATAAATTATATGTTTTCATAAAGATTCTCAAGTGACATGCCACTTACAAGACACAGATCAATGGATATAAACAAAGATGCTAAAGTTTACTTTACACTGCCAGTCACTATATTTGCTGAATGAGGGAAAAGTGCAATCACATTTATCAGTGAAATGTTGGAGTCAATGGAACAGATTCAGTGATGCAAAAAAGTTTCCAGCACCTGCTGTGTTACGTGAAATCATCTTTGGAAGACCATTTTTCAAAAGGCTTGCCTCCTGTTCACAATGCCTAATCACAATACATACCCTGTCACTGCTAACTTTCATCCATCTGAAGAATGAAAGGTCCTGATCTGGCATGGTTTACAGCCTGGAGCTGTGTAATGTGCTGATGGATCTTTAATGATGCAGAACTGGTGCCCTTTCAAGGGATTTTTTTTTAAACAATAACCGACCTGCAAACATTAGCTTGATCACCATTGTGCCACAGTCAACTCAGTTATGTAGGAATCCTGCCATG
This sequence comes from Pitta sordida, assembly GCA_013390025.1. Lineage (NCBI taxonomy): Eukaryota > Metazoa > Chordata > Aves > Passeriformes > Pittidae > Pitta > Pitta sordida. Next base: position 296,911 of record WEKX01026248.1, read on the forward strand.
ATACCAGAACAGTAAACATTAAATACAGGAACCTGCTGCTGTCCAAAACCCATGATACGATAAGAATCTGATTCTCTATTGTTTTGTAGATATTGGTGTGTGTTTATAGCTGTGCAAAGCAATTGTAGTAGCTTACCATTCTCATCTGGTTATATTGCATAACCACCGTATGCCCAGCATGTGTCTGTGCAAGACAAAAGGCAAAGACACAAGGACAATGATGTGAAAATCAATAAACTTTCTGAACAATTCAGCTCCTCTGTGGTACTAAATTTATTCCCTGCACTGTGGAGATGAACTGCAGGGAATGGTAGTTCTCTGCTCTCCAGATCCTTGCTTAGGCATGTGGACAATGAGATGCATCTCTAAGTTCAGTAGAGGCATAGTGTCATTGGTTTGGCCCAGCACCATGTGGACAACATGATCCAATAACCATTTCTTCTTCTGCCATTCCTATTTGCTATCCCAGACATGATGTTTTATAATATGGATGTGCTGGGCAATCTCTACACAGCTCTCCTCATCTATATTTTCTCATTTTCTCTGCTTAGGTTTACATTTCTTTTCCCATATGTGGCTTTAAAGTCACTGGTGTTTGGCTGTGGATTTGCCCTCAGCATCGTGGCTCTTTGATCAAATAATTTGTGCTCTCCTAAAGCAGCTCTACTTTCATGATGGAAAATGTTCTTCAGAATTAAAATATAAGACACAATTTAGTCTTGATGTAGTACATTAACTATTGTTCATGCCATTGATTCCAGAACTACCTATTATTCACAGAGATCATGAAATTAGGTTGCTTTACCTTTTAATACTGGATTTCAGAGCCTTCTGAACTAAAACTGAGAATATTTAACTCAAAAGATACGACTAGGTCCTTTGATGAATCATAGTCTTCTGAGCTTTGGTAAAACATGGTTAAAATAATTTGCTTGAAGTATTCATTTAATTCAGCAGGTGCATGAATACAAAGTTATGCTGTCCTAATGTTCAATTGTAGAAATATACTTCCAGTTACTCCTTTTTCATGTCCCAATCCCAGTTCCACAGAAATTAATAAATATGTTCTTCATATATACATCAAACCTAGGGCTGAGTAAAGCTGTATTCATTCTCATGATGCCACTCCAGTTTTATGTCTTTGTAACATTTTCTTGTCGTGCAGTTTTTATGGATGATTTCTATTTATGATTAAATAAGAGCATTTGCAAAGCATTTGAATTTTAGAGATGGTCATCCTATTTTAAATTCAAGCAGTTAAGAGCTTAATGCCTCTGTAGCCTCCTAGTGGAGTTTATGCAATTCTATCATTCTACCCCAGAAACTTATGCTTTTGCTAAAATATCTGCTCTATTATGTGCTATGACCTTGGAAATGTTCCTTGATCTGCCTATGTTGATCTAACTTTTCCCCCTTCAGACTCTGAAAAGAGGTCTTTGAAAAGTAACTTTACAGTTCATTTCTGTATCATCTGTGGCTGAGAAACTTCTCAGATGGCTGCATTTTTATTAAGACTATCACTATGCCCAAGTATCTTAGTGTGATCTTTGTAAGTCTAACACTGTCTCAGCAGTTATAAATCCAAGAATGCAAATAAAGAGCACTTAACAAAATTTCAAATCAAAAATAAAAGTTTCCCTTGTGACACGGTCCCTTAGAGACTTGTGCCTGGCTATACTCCCTTTATCCAACTTTTTTAGTCATAATATTACCATTACTGCCTCTGTTAATACTGTTTTTCGAGAGTACAGTTACATGGGCAAAAGTTGGCTCCCTGCAGAAAGGTGAACTTACCGTAGAACTGCAGCTTTCACTCTTTGCCCAGTCATTAGCTGGGCACTTTAAAATGCCATGTAGGCAATGCAAGTGAATATATTTAGTGCAATAGCAAATCTAAACCAGGACCCTAATGAAAAATTTTTAAACTAAATAGGCTATCATATGGAGGGAGATTTATTAAACTCCTTTTGCAGCTTAGTGGCAACAGCACTGAGACCAGGAATTTTAAATGTATGTAAATGTTAAAATGTTTTTATGAATTTAATGAGTATTAAACCAATTTTCACAGATACAGTATATCCTCACTGCATTGCAACCCCTCCATTAATTAATCGCTGATTTGTGAGGAAAATTTCTTGCAATTCTGCTTCAATGATTTGTGATGTTCCCCAGCTGACGCATGCGCAGTGCCTCTGCTCCACCGAGGGCTGGTGCTGGCGCTGCCTGTGGCATGCGACTGGCCCAGCCCCGCGGGGAGGGCCATAATTCANTCCACCGAGGGCTGGTGCTGGCGTTGCCTGTGGCATGCGACTGGCCCAGCCCCGCGGGGAGGGCCATAATTCATGGTGTCCCCTGTTACTCTAAGCCCAGCTGAGAACTGCTTCCCATCCTGGACGTGTGTTACTGTTTCCATGGCTACAGGCAGAGAAAGAAAGTGCCCCAGGAAAGTGGGGCTGGCCGTGGAGGCAATGGGGCGAGTGCTGTGTGCTGTGGGACATGCTCACTCCACTGCCACAACTGCTGCCTGCCCACGCTTCGAGGGGCCAGGATGGCAAGGGCACGAGCACCAGGGCCGGGGAGCAGTGGTGTGGGGTTTGGGTTGTGAGCACATGTGGTCACAGAAGCCCGGCCCCAGCTGCAGAAGCAGCAGTATTGCCAAAGAGAAGCCCAGGGATTCTTGGGAGGGTCTCCCCAGTCAGAAAAGGCCCAGAAACAGTTCCCTTTGCTCCCCTGTGCTGAGAGAGCCCCTGGGGAGGAGAGGAAAAGTGTCTGCAGTGCTCCAGAGTGCCGGGGTGTGGAACAATGGGCGTGGGCTGCATGCATATTAATGACCTGCACATATTTGCGAATTTGACTTTTCACGAGAGCCCTGGCATGACCCATTCCTTGCAAATGACGAGGTATAACTGTATATGAGAAAGACTTATACATAGCACACCCGAAGAGAAAATTATTAGCTTTAGCATTAAAAAAAAAATCTAGCACCAATAATTTATGCTAAAGGTTTAACTTCCCTAGACACCCCTTCCAACCTCAACTGTTTTGTAAAAGTAGGAACAGTGGTTCTGCCTTGAATAAGAATGACAAGAAAATCAACTTCACTCAAAAATTGAAATGAAATTATTATTTTGGATGTGAAATGATTTGTGAAAGCAAAACACTTTCCTGCACTTACAGGAGATCTGATTCTGATCTTTTGCACATCATTTAGGCATAGTTCTACTGTTCATGGCACTATGCACAATTTACAAATCTGAGAGCATTTACTCAGTGTTTACTTCCCAAATCTTTTCCATCTCCATCAAAAGAATATGCAATGAAAGAGAAAACACTGTTAAAAAGATATCTCAAAAAGAACCAAAATTGTTTCTTTCTCTGCCCTCCCTCCCTCCCTCCTTCCCTCCTTCCCTTTCTTTGTAGGATTTATGCTGCTAAATATCTCTAATNTCCAGAAATTTGGACTCGTAAAGAATGTTTCAGCTGGTATATAACAACAAAGGATCACAGATAAAAAGTGTCTTAATATATTTTACAAAGTAAGAAAAGCACGCACATCAAAAACTAGATTTCCAGAATACAAAAGGAATCCCTTGCAATGAAGATTTTTTTCTGAAATGGAAGGATGACTTGTTGTAAAGGCACTGTAGCATACTTTAGTGATTTTAAATTCAATTTCTTTGCTCTTACATTCCTATTATACATGACTCTGGCCAAGCTGTTTATGGTTTATGGCTCTAGAGACCAAGATCTCTGAAGTGAAGAAAACACCTCTTCTCTCTTTTCCTTTATAAGGTCTTTTTGAATCTTGATCTTGTAGGATTGTCAACATTGGCAGTAAACTGCAGTTACAATTTTAGGCTGCAAGAGGCAGCTTTTTTCTTAAAATGGAGTACTGTACTTGGCTGGAATTTGAACACGCTACTGTGATACAAGTATTGACAATAATTTGCTGTAAATATACTTCTTACCTTTCACATTATCTCCAAATGCATTGTTTTTCTATGAAGTAATTAAATGAGTGTCAAAACAATTTGAAAATGAAGAATACAATTCTTAACATTGATCTGCCTGCTCAAACAGCGACATATCAATGTGGTAATATAATTTATGGATAAAAATACATACATGCATAAAGAATAGATCTAGCAACACCTAAAAAGCAACAATGAAAAATATTTTACCATTTGTTAAGAAACAAATATTTCTTCACAGTGTTTTGCAACCCTGCATGACTGTAATTATATGATTATGATCAAGATACCCATCATGTTGCATTATGACATTTCTTTCCAATCTAAATATAAATAAGTCTCATAAGTTTCTTTGATCATTGATGACAGTTGGTGATTTTTACTCAGGCTTTGCTTGAACCTCAAAAACACTGTATCAATTGTGCTATCATGCTGCCCAAAGCAGATGGCTCCCTAGGAGCCCATTTATAAGAAAAATAACAAAAAACATCTGACATGGCAGATTGAAACTTTTTGGAAAGGAACATCACAGTGGTGCTTACTACAACAGCTACTAGATCAGGCATTTGGTGTTGAGAAAGAGTTCGGTCTGTACAAAGGAATAGGAGCTTTGTTCCATGTCTGGTCTAAACAAAAAACTACTTACAACCTGTGAAGAGGTTGGGCTGCTTGACACCAGAGGTGTACTTTGCTTTGATCTATAAAGTCTTTCTGTTTCTGCAAGAGGGAACAGCTGTACTCTGACACTTCACTTGGCAGTTTTTTTCATCAGAATAAGATAGTCTTTGTGCATGGCAATCTTGAGTTACATCAGGGTACAAATGGACCAAAATCTACTTGTATGGATTGACTGAGATGTCAAACATACACTTAAAAGGCAGTTTTGGAGGAAAAATCTGCTTGCACAGAAACTGATGCGAATCATGATTTGATATAGGGAAAACTCCTAATTTCACAGGAGTTTATTGCTGCATGACAACCTCTGTTCTTGAAGAAAGGACAAAAATGAACGCAGCGTTTGTCTAAGAAAACACTGACATGAGCCAAGAAATGTCTTGGAACAAAACCAGAGCTAACTTTGGAGCTGTGAACACTTGAGCTGTGTGGGTGTACCCAGGTCACTGAAACGTATACTGCTCCAGGCACTTAGATAGAGGGCTAGCGAGTTGAGAACAGAAGTTGGCTAGCACCATCTTCCCACAGCCAGCACTAAGACAGGCTCTCTGCATTGCTCTGTGTTCTTGTCATTTACCTGTAGCAGCTTGGCTGGAGTTTGTTCGTGTGAGTAGTGCTGCACCGTGCCTTGTGAACTTAACATATGTCTGTTCTAATTACCTCGACTGCAGCTTGACCCTCTAAGTGGTGCTGCTCTGGCTCAGATTCAGCCTTCATGTTAGTCACTATAATGAAAACTAATCTTAGTTCTCCCTTCTCCGACTACAAATAGGCAGCCTGTAACCAGCATTGCGTGTTTCCTGTGTAGTCATTGCTAACAGACAGAACAGCTGGTAAACTAGGCTCCTGACAGTGAATCTTTGTGATATGAAGTCTGTGCAAGTGATGGTGGGTCACCTTCTCAGCCATCTTACACAGTTTACTGAAGAACACATTGAACAGAGCATTTGGCTTCAACTATCATTAGCTCTGATTTATGGATACTTAACCTGGTGTGCTGTTGTACTGCGTTTATAGCCATTTGTTTGTGAATTTGCTTAGTATTCTTTGGGAGCCTGAAATGCAAATAAATATAGGTTACAAGACAAAATTTGATGAGGGGGAATAAAATGGGACCCTGTCTTTGCAATGAAGGAAAAATTGGCACCTGTGTTTATTATATTGTCTCAGTGTAGGTGAACAGTTTTCCTACATATTGTGTACACAAGTCAATATTTTGTCAGCAATTCACGGTCTTCTTGTTTTTGTCTCAAAATTTAGTCTCATATCTTTTTGGTGACAACAATCTCAAAGGCAAATAATGGAGTATGACTTAAAGCTCCTCCAAAGCAAACCCAAGCAATTATAAAAATTATCAATTAATGACAGATTCATATTTGATTTTTCTGGGAATGTGAGTGAAAGCTAGCAAAGGGTTAACAAAAAGTCATCTCAGAGCTTGGTCACTGCTGACCTTATTTTGTTATTTCTGATTTCATTACTGAATTTCTAGAGGAACAGTTGAACCTGCAAAATGTCCTTTCTCTCCCATTTGCTGAGCAGAGAAGCCAGCTGCTGTGAGTGTCGAGGCAATGGGGCCTGGGGAATAGGGTGGCAGCAAAGTGGATTAGTCTAGCTGCATCTAAAAATGTATGAATTCTGTAGAAAGAGAGCAACAGGTCCTGCTTCAGAATAAAGTTGATTGGCTTTTTGTAAAAAAAGGTCATGGCTGTAAAAGGCTCAAATGCTCATATGAAGGAAAGAAATACAGCCATTGTATGAGCAGCCTAAGAGCAATTCTGTCCATAAATATTTACTGAGAGAAGTACACAAATAGCAGGGACTTAAAACTTATTTTGCATATTAATATGTCCTCTCAGGGTTTTTTCTGTTGTCTGTTTGTTTGGTTTTTTCCTGTTTTTTTTTTCCATTGGTTGAGAGTTTTTTCCCCATTTAACAAGTAATTACACAATTTCTTTGGTGTATACTTATGATAGTACTGGTTATATTCTCACTGAGAAAAAGCAGTCTTATTTTACAAGTGCATCTCTGTGATATTTGCTTTGAGAGACACCATGATGCTAAGGCAAGTTCCTTGATTTCAAAGGCAGTTGATAACGCTTGCCTTATCAGAGGACAGAGGAACTGAAAAGCATCGTATACAGTTTCACTGCCTCTGCAACTGTATTAGAAGTCTCACCCTTCAGGGAAAGAGAAGCTACAAGTTAGCAAATCAGTACCTATTCTATTCTATTCTATTCTATTCTATTCTATTCTATTCTATTCTATTCTATTCTATTCTATTCCGTTCTTCTCTTCAAATAACTGACTCCTAAGTCAAAGGATGAATCTATGGTAGAAGATTATTATTTGCAAAGTCATTTGGGTTTTTCCCCCTCCCAAACCAAGATGGTAATCCAAAATCTAGCCTTCATTGTCTTAAACCCTTGACTTTGCTTTCTTCCTCTTCTGTTACCACATTTTTATATTTGAAAATTAGTATTAGTGGGGATTTTTCATGTTTTCACATCTCCTTCCCCTATTTGCCAGCCTCATCCATGTTTTGTCTTAGGAAAGAATGAAATAAACTTTTAAATCATCTAATTATTTATCTGCATGTGGTTACCATAATTTGGTAACCACACTCATCTTATTCCTGTGCCATCATATAAATAGAATGCTGTTTAAAAACATAGAATAATACAAGAATTGTGTGCCAAATTTTATTTTTAAGAGAAGAGGCATTTCTTCTTTACTGAGACGAACAAGTATTTCATAGCATGAAGAAGGTTGCTCTTTAAAATGTATAGGACATATTCTGCTATTAATTATAGATGTAAATCAGGAAACGGTATATTGACCTTAATAACTTTTATTTCTTCTATAACTTGAATATGCCACTGCTATAAAAATCTCTTAAGCTTATCCAACTTACTCAATATTATAAGAAATTTTATCTGATATTGCAACAATTGAAGAGAGAGATGGTTTGAATTAAAAGCCCGGGGAATAAACCTGGACCCACATGAAGCTTTTTAAAGCTTTGTACAGATTTTCTGCTTAAGCTTTAAAACAACATGGCAAGCATGCCTTTTATTTCTGGATGTAAAGCCTAATGCCCAGTTTTCTGTTTATTTTAACTCCCGTGAGTATTCCTACAGAGCAGCTTTAGCAGACCAGCCTCTCAAAGTAAAAGATTAAACCTTTACTCCTGTTCCCATGAGCTTCAGTCTTGAGGGAAATAGAAATCAAAATGACTGAAAAGGCAATGTGAAGAGTCACATCTAGTCATGGAAGGTAATAATCAAGCACAGAAAACTTAAGATATTGACATGATCTGACATAACTTCTGTACGAAAGTGGCTTAATCACAGGTTTCTGCACAGAAAGGATCCAGACTTCGAACAATTGTGCTGGGCTTGCTGCCAGAAAATCTTATATCTGAGTGCTGTTATCAGTCCTTTCAGTAAGGAAAAGCAGGAAAAAAAGGCAAAAAGGAAAAGTTTCTGTCCTTCTAACAAGTTTGGTATGTGAACATGCTTGTCAGAGAGGTACCGATTCCAAATCCTAAATTTAATCTTAATGAACAGAAGGACTATGGATTTAGTTCCTCAGGAGGCTTAAATTTAGGCTGTCTGAGGATAAATGCTACTAATCAAATGTGTCAGTATTTTGATAGGTTGTGCCTTCTGCAAAAAGGCTGAGGAAGACAAACAAGCACCTGGCCTAACGGTTATCTGAGCCTAAAGTAAAGCCTGTCAGCTACCAAGGAGAGGGCCAGAAGAAGAGAAAAGCTCAGGAGCAATTATCCCAGAGCAGTAAAAACAAAGGGCCAAACAAAAAATCCAGGGTGAAAACCTCAGCTTCTGTAGGGAGAGTAATTCCCATCAACAAAAGCTTTTTCTAAGCAAAGCTGATAGCCCCTAGTCTTGTTATTTTTTGTTTCTTCCCTTCTTGTTCTAAAGTACAGTCATACCTCCCTGTTCGTGGATTGCAGGTCTCCTCTGGGTCCTGCAAAACCAGTAATCTGTGGATACTGACGTGCCATTACTATGCATAGAGGCCATGCCCCTCGCTCCGCCCCCCACCAATCTGGAGTGCTGGGGAGAATTTTTGGAACATCCTCATGGCCTCTCATAGCACAGGTGAGCAAAGCAAACCGTTTCTGAGCCCTCTCTGACTGGGGAGACCCTGGGGAACCCCTGGGCTTCTCTGGCCACATTGCCATTTTCATTCATTATTATGAAGCTTTCTATTTTCCAGGCTTCTTCATCATGTGCAGCAACTCCACGTCTTGCCTGTTCATCCACCAATGCATCAGTGCCCTTAGTATGGACAACAAAAATAGTGTGGCTAGAAGGACTAGGGAAGTGATCACTCCCCTCTAATTATCACCGGTGAGGCCACACTTCAAATCCTCTGTTCAGTTTTGGCCCACCAATACCAGAAAGACATTGAGGTGCTGGAATAAGTTCAGGGAAGGGAAATGGAGCTGGTGAAGAGTCTGGAGAAAAAAGGGTATGAATAGTGGCTGAGGGAGTTGGGTTGTCCAGCCTGGAGAAAAGGTGGTTTCAGGGAGATTTTATCACTCTCTACAACTACCTGAAATGAAGTTTTAGAAAGGTAGATGTTGACCTCTTTTCCCTAGTAACAAGAGGTTTAGATCAGATACTAAAAAAATTTTGTCACCAAGAGGCTTGCCAAGCATCGGAGCAGACTGCCCAGAGAAGATGGTATGGTGGTGAGTGTCCCCGCCTCTCACACAGGAGACTGGAGGTTGGATTCCTGCCAGGGAGACAGTGGTGCCATTTAAGAGTTGGACTCGATGATCCTTGTGGGTACCTCCCAACTCAGAATATTCTGTGATCTGTGATCCCTTGGAGGTACATATTTAAAAGACGTAGATGTGGTACTTGTGACCCAGTGGCCAATTTAGGAGTGATAGGTTAACAGATTGACTCAATGATCTTCGGAGTCTTTTCCAACTTAAATCTGTAATGATTCCATTATTCATGTACGACCACTAAGGGAAAACTGGAAATCCTATCTCTCCTTTTAGGAGCACTGATTATTGTGTCTTTTCAGTCAATCCTTTTTCTTAAGCCTCAGTGATAATAATTTCTACCTTAAAAAGCTGTCACAACACAGAAACCCTAGAAACAATATATTTTTTATTGGTGTATAAAATTAAATCTAAAAAAAAAAAAGAAAAAAAGTAGGAAGGTATTATGTGACTAAGGAGAAGGAAACTTGTGCCTTTACAATTTGCAAAGACAGGTTTCTAAATGTTGGCTGTCTGTCTCTGCCTTCCCAGCATACTACCGATTTCTCTAACTGGTCAGAGGCTACACAAGCACTAGTTACATGTTGAATAGCAAACTGTTGGAAACCAATGATTTGCAATGGCATTTATCTGATATTTTTGCTATCTCCAGCGTTTTTGTTACAGGTCTGAAATTTTCTGACCAACAAACCAATTATCTGACCAACCTAAGCTCCAGATGTAACTTTAGATAAAAGGGATTCTCTCTGCATTACCTACACTGCTGGGTCTGTGTCTATCTCTCTGATTGCCATCACACAGAAAGTTGGAGCATTGATCCACAGTGCAAATGAGTTAACCGTATCTTCTGTGCACCGCGGCTAATTTGTTTCCTTGTTTGTTTTGATTTATTTTACAGCCTTCTCATTATTTCTTATGTCACTGCACATCTAGAGAGGTGTCACCTTATCTTCTTGGCCCATAGAACTGCAACCACATTACTTCTCTGATCAGTCTGAACCCACTCTCTGGCTCTGTCAACACTAGCTTGCACAGAGGGGTGTTTGGTGGAAGGAAGTCAGTGCAGATTACTCATGTATTAGGCTGAGCACACATCCCCTGTGAGCTGAGGGAAGTAGTTCTTCCTGTTGACAGGCTGCTAATGAGCTCCCTGAACGCTACAGGAATGACAGCAAAATGGTGCAAGAGGAGACAATGAGGCATCAGGTCATCTGCACTACACTTGAGGAACGTAAGAAAAGTTAATTTAGGCCTTCACCCTCTGCTCTGCTACATTAAGTATCTGTGAGACCTGATGTTTCCTCATCAGGTCTCTCTTTTCTATGTCATGTCCATGGCAATTTCACCCTGGAAGCGATAGAGATGCACAAATGTCATTTTAGTGACCAAAGTGGTACAGAAGATAAGACATAATTTAATCCAAATATGGCTTCTCAAAAGAATTGAAGAAAAACCTCTTGGCACTTCTGAGGCCAAAGATAGTATGTAGAGTCACAGCTCTGTAGCTTGTTCTCTGTGTTTGCAATAAACAATCCAATTTTAATTAACATAGGATATAATAACTCCTATTAAATCTAAATTGAATGCATGTTAGGGAACTTAAATTTGTCGTATTGTCCCATACAAACCTCTAGAAGTGGCAGCTTCAATCCCATTACTCCAAGTTTTATCACTACATTAAAAATGACCTGCTAAATTACTCTCCTGGGTAACGCATAATGCCATAAAAATTAAACACTAATTTATCACTTAAATAAAAGACATCAGAGATCATCAGGGTGTTAAACATCAGGGCTGGCTTGTTTTGCAAACCATATTTAATGGCAGATGCAGCTGGCACTCCTTAAATGGAATTCAAATAAATTAACTTTTTCCTAAATGAAGGCAGACAAAAGGCTATGGGCTCTGAGGATGGGATTTCAAACTTTTTTCCAACATGGATCACATGGTAGTGGAACAACTCTATCCATTGCTGTCACTGGTGACTGAAAATACCATATCTTCAGTAAACAAACCCATTATTTATCTATATGACCTCCTGAGACCGAGGGTTTAAGAAAACACCCTGTCTGCAGCATTATTGCCTTCAGTTCACGGGCTGCTGTTCTTTATCACTCCTGCTTTGTACTAGCTTTGCTAGTCAGATATGAGACTGATAATACCCTTTCTAAAGATTCAGTTGCAACCTTCTCATTGACATAAAATGGATCACAAGCAGGAATGACACCACTTTCTCCTTAATGGCTGTTTTATTTCATCTCTTACTCCTAAAGTTTATGCAGAACTTTAGGTGGCAGATCAAGCACCAATCCTCCACCAACTCTGTGTTTCAGCAGGGAGAATGATGCAGATAATATATAGCATTGATGTAAAATATGGATTATTTTCCCTAAATATTGGAAGTTAATGATGATAATAAACAGTTAGGCTTGGTTTTCAAAAGGGTTACAAAGGCGAAGTAGGTGACGGCAGAAATGTCTCAATTTTGAGTTGTTATTTTCTTGTACGATCGTTCAACTTCAGGATCTTGCAGAGTCCGTTTGTTTCCTCTGACACCCATCCAGATACCTGATCGATTCCGTCTCTTTAAAAAATCCTCCATTAGGTGGCAGCAGGGTACAAGCTTTTGTAAAAAAGCAAAACGGACAAGTTTTGCCTTTCTAAGAAGCGTCAACAAATAGGTTAGCTTAGCTTTTTCCCCCTTTCTTTGTGAGTTTGGTTTTTTTTCCCTACACCCCCCTTGTCTGTTGAAATAGCAGAAGGATGGGCAATTTACTGACCTCTTAGAGCAGATCGCTGAGTTTTAAGTATTCTGCATCTCTGGTTACTCAGGGGCTGTAGGTGCCCTGCTTACTTTGCAGTCCCCATGGCGTCTTGGTCTTGTATAAGGAAGGCAGCAAGGAAAAGACAGATGTCCTCTCAAGGAGACCCAGTCTTGTCTCCCCACTGCTTTCTTAGGAGCGATTCTCACCGTGCCTAAGTGACATTGCCTGCAGTACTGCATCGTGTTCTTCTGCAGTGTCTCCATCTTTCCCGAGCCTCTGTGGCTCTGGAGAACTGCGTATCAGTTTCTCTTTGCACCCTGGAAATGAAATCCTGCACTACCTAGTGCTGCCAGTCAGGCAGTAGCTGCCTGCCAGTTTTTTTAAAGACAAGAGGTATTCCTAAAAGCTACTAGCTGTGGGCTTCAGAGCTGAGGAACTAGGCATAGTGAGTTCAAAGCCTGCTGAGATGCCTCTTGTGACTGTCAAGACACTGATTATCAGGAAGCTGCACTCTTCACCCGTGACATCAGTGGGTAATTGGTATGGCACTATAATCGACAGGTTGCACTGTACAAATAAAGGCAGAGGGACCGACCTACAGCACGAGGTGATTGCTGCTCTGCCATCATACTCTGACACTTTACTCTACTAGTAATACATCCTGACTATCCACACCCCAGCCACTGACACACTGCCCCATGTCAATGTTGGGACTCAGGACTCATTCCTCAGTCTTCAATGTTTTCTTTCGCTACTTTCCTGATGGCTTTCAGCTGCTGCGTCTAAAACCACATTGTAACTTCTCTGCAATAAAGACTAGCTGCAAACCCTGACAAGCACTTTTGCTTGCTTTGCTGCAATAACCACAACACACAGTAAAAATGGAGATTTTTCCGCTTCCTTTGTAAAATGCACAGATTTTTTTTCATAAACAAGGACAAAATGATCACCTAATACTGTGCAAAAGAATAATGGCATTTGTGGCAGGTGGATAGGAGACAGCTGGAGGGGAAAGAGGCTGGCTGGAGGTTGGCTGGAGCAGCAGGCAATATTCTCCAACAGCCTGCTCTCTTCCCAGAGCAGAAGGAAGAGCTCCAGGCAGATTTCATCCCTCAGATTCATATTTTGCTTCCTGGGCTTCTCCACTGCTAGAACAGAAATATCCTGTTTGGAAGACTTCTATTCATGAGACAGCATGAATGGCAGGGATTTCTCTCCCATGTCACCAGGTACATAGTGTGCCAACCTGGTTACATGTGCAAGTCTGATGTGGGAGCAAGAGCCACTTATAAATTATACCTGACATAGCATTTCCTCAGACAATATGAACTGGAAGATTGAAGCTCAAGAGGTCTTTGCAGAACACAAGAAACATCCACAGATAAAACACAGCCTTATGAGTCAATGGAAGTAATTTTTTCTATAACCCCAGTTTCTTAATACCAACACAAATAGAATAAACATCAGCCCTTGTATTTTTATCATAGCAAAAGTATCCATGGCTTTCTGCACTGCATTCATTATTTTTTACAGTTCTTTAGTGATCTCCATGTTCTATGCAATACTTTTTCATTTTGGAAAATCATTCAATTTTGTAACTTGGCTAATGTGACACCCCCCCACAAGAAGGGCCGGAAAGATGATCTGGGTAATTATAGACCTGTCAGCCTAACCTCGGTTCCATCATGGAACAGATAATCCTGAGTTCTATTATGCAGCACCTGCAAAATAAATATGACATTAGATCTAGTCAGCATGGATTTAGGAGAGGTAGGTCCTGCCTCACCAACCTGATCTCCTTTTATGAACTGTGGACTCGTCTGGTTGACAATAGAAAGGCCGTGGATGCTGTGTACTTGGATGTTAGCAAACCCTTCAAAACCATTTACCATGGTAAGCTTTAGAAGAAACTCTCAGAGCATGGATTGGAAAGGAGCATTCTGTGTTGGATTAGGAATTGGTTGGATGGATGAGCTCAGAG
>WEKX01026248.1:311097-327704 GCA_013390025.1 Pitta sordida
CAGTTGGGTGGGTGTAGATCTCTTCTCTCAGGGTGCCAGCACCAGAACAAGAGGGCATGGCCTTAAGCTACCCCAGAGGAGGTTTAGACTGGATGTTAGGAAGAACTTTTTCACATAGAGACAGTGATCCCTCAATGGAATGGTCTGCCCAGGGAGGTGGTGGAGTTGCTATCCCTGGAGGTGTTTAAGAAAAGACTGGATGAGGAACTCAGTGACATGGTCTAGACAAAGGGAGGCTCAGATGGACAGAGTGTGGCACCCAAAGCTCTGGGGTTGTGGGTTCAATCCCTATGTGGGCGTTCACTTGGGAATTGGACTAGATGATCCTTGTGGGTCCCTTCCAACTCAGAATATCCTGTGATCCTGTGAATATTCCCCAAGAGGAAAAATATGGTACAGCAGCCATTGCCAGGAGAAAAGCTCCAGTCTTTGGAAGGCATTCAGCCACACATCTTCTTAGTTGTGCTAGACATGGGTCACCAAATATCCCAAAGGGACAGTTCATCCCATGTTTGCTGTTTCTCTTGAGTGCCGTAGACAACTTTCTTCCTTTCATAACTCTGGAAATATATACATGTGCAACAAACACCAAAGAAACAGGAGCAAGAAAAGTACAAATCAAATGTCTGATATTTTCACCATTATCCATCAATGATTGATAGTGCCTACTTGAAAAAGTTTTCTATAAGAAGTTTGCAATAAATTTCAGAAAATAGTCTCTCAGATGCCCTAAATAGTAATTTTTCATGTATGTTTTGTAACACAACCAATGTACTTATCATCGTCAAAGATATGTACTATACTTGGTTCTATGTGAATGGGGGAGCAAGAAAAAAGTCATCAAACCTACAAGCCTGAATATAGCTTCCTAATTCCTATTCTGAGTATTTACAGAAGTAGCTAATTTGGTAAAAATTAGTTAAGTGGTGCTAAATGCTTGTGAAGTAGTGGATTTCAACTTCAGAAAACATGATGGTTTTCATTATGTTCTGTTTTATGCAGAATTTATGCTGAATTCAGATGAAAATTGTGTTGAAAAATAAAAAGAAGCACAACTTTTGTACCTCAGAAAAAGGGATGAAGACATCTTAACTATTCACAGATCCACAAAAAATTATACCTTCCCAAATGTGCAGTGTGGCTTGCAATGGCAGGACTCTGTTTTTATTACTAGCTTTTCTCATGCAGAATGGTTCCAGTGTACAGAAGGATATTTCTTTCATTCTGCAGAAAACCTTCTGAGTTTCAACAACACTGAGGCAAGGATTAGCAGTTTCCCAATGGAAAAATAGTTCTGCTAATTCTAACCAAATATCCTTAAAGATCAAAATTGGGAAAGACAGCACTTTGGATTAGTACACAAAAGCCATTATTAATACCTACAACCTGTAGTCTGCATTTCTGACCATCCCTAATGTGAGAAGAGTAGTTCCACTGTGCATTGCTTATTATGAGCAAAATCAGCACACATTTACTGTCTTATAAGCACCATAGAAAGCATGTGCATCATTCAAATAATGCTTAAATTAGGGAATTAGCAAGCCTGCTCATTGCATTGTAATGAAAGTGCAGAATAAATCTCTTCAATATATGTTTAGAGAGCTTTCAGGGTGAAACAAACCCACAGTCTATGGAAATAAATATTCATGTGAATTTATAAGCACAGGAAAAAAAAAATCCCTCTACATTGTAAAATTGGACAAAAAAGTCTATGCTACCTGTATTTTCTCTATAGGATTATAGTAAACATTTCTTATTTATGTATTAATTTTTATCTGCAATTAAGCATTGTGATGTTGTCCACAGAAAACTGATGATATTTACATATATGGAGACCAACTGGCACAAGAAAGAGGGTGTGGAGAAAAACACTGCATTGTAATATACATATCACTGTGGTGAATCCACATGGCCCTGTATCATACTGAAACCTCTTTCAGTAAAGTAAGTACAGTCGACCCTCTTTTTTTGCGGTACGGTGGATCTGGTCCCTGCCCTTGTGAAACCCTCCATTTGCGTACATAGGCAGCTCATTAATATGCAGATTTGCTCTGCCCCTTGCCCTGGCCCTCTCAGCCATGGCATGCTCCGGTGTTGTTTTGGCACTGCCCTGCTGTGTGTCGGTGTTTGTGGCAGCACTTCCCAGTGCCCACAGCCACTCTGCACTGGGAAGAACCCCTTTTCCACTCAGCTGGGTATGCGGGTGTGGGGAGCCACCTGTGCTGCTGTCCCGGTGCCTCTCCGCAGGGGTAGACCTGGAGTATATGTGTTGTTTTGTGGTCTCAGACGCCACATCTCAAGAGTATATAACTCTTACATAACTGTGTAAGTCATCCCTGGGGGGGAAGCGGAGGGACCCACGCACTGCTAGGACCCCATGAGTGCATGTTTAAACAGTTCCCACTGTCCTTGACCCCTCCGCTTGGGCAGAAAAGGACGAGGAGCTGGCTGCACCTGGCCACGTCCTTGCAACCGTCCATCACCATGGAAACAGTGCTGGCACAGTCAGTGGCCAAGCAGGCGCTCTGAGGGTCCCACCTGAAATGTATAGTATGAGCCTAATGCCCGGCTCAACAGCCAGCAGGGAATTCAAGCCTAACTTTCCAGCATGAAGCTGTGTTTGCGAATGGTTGTCTCTCCTCATTTCGCTTGTGAGTGGGGACAGGATGAGCTCCCACAGTACCTGGGCAGCCCCGGGTGCCCACCCACAGCCTGTTTCCATGGAAACAATGCAGTGCTGGGGTTGCTTCCAGGACACCAGCCCATTTGTGCCACTGCCGGGACTGGGGGAGCAAGCCAGTGGGAGCGGAAGGCCTCGTTGTGAAAAGAAACACTCACAGTATCCACCTCTTGCCCCGCCGCCACTGCCACTGCTCAGGGCAGAGTGGCAGCACCAACCCTCCTGATGGGAGAAGAGGCCCTGTCCTGCTGGCCCTGCTCTTTCTCAGGCAGCATTGCTGGGGCAGGCTGTGTGTGCAGCTGATGAACACAGCACAGACAGTGGCACCAGCAACTCCCAATGGACACATTCCTGATATCAGAGCAGAGCTCCACCACTGCACCAAGAACCCTCAACAAAAGCATCTTTTCCCATGCAGGCAGGCGCAACCGCGCCCAGGTGCTACGAGCCACGACTTCAGTGTGGTGCGGGCCAGCAGAGCAGGGTGCCGGTGATCTGTGTGGCAGCATGGACGGGCAGGGGAAATTTGCATATCCATGACTAATTTGAATATTCATGACTGTCAGTTTGCGCAGGTGTAGAAGTGAATGCCCTGCGAAATGGACCTCCTCAATCACAGAAAAATCATACCGTGAAGAAGTGAATCCATGAATGGGGAACTGCAAAGTAGAGAGGGTTGAATGTATTTTCAATGGCTACCCCAGTTTTGCCATTATTTTTGATTCAGGACTGTGACGGTGAAATGTCACTTACTAGAAATCCCATACCTATTTTAGGAATATCTCTTACATTCCCAGTCTCTGATTTTTAACAAAAGAAATCTACCCTGTAATTATTTTGCCTCTTACTCAAACATCTTTAGTCTTTGGATTAAACCAGCATCAGTCTAGGTGGCACAGAAGGCAGAATTCTCTATTAGACCAGAAAAGTACTTAGAGAGATTGAGGCATTAAATTCCTATGTAAGCACTTCAGATCTCTTTAATTTCAGTGAAATACTCTGAATCAGAGCTCTGCCCACTGCTCATTCTAGGTAACAGTCCATGAATTGCTACTAATTTGGATGAATAAAACAGGATATTCTTAAACAGAAATAAATTACTCAAACACCTCTGTGGATGTGAGCCATGGAGCAGGTCATGGGACTCAAAAGTTGGTACAGTCCCAAGAGAGTGTGCAGATCCTTGTAGGGTACCAACACGCGAGCTGTATAGCTATTTAGCTGCTCTCTTGCTGCATTTTTTCCCTTCCAGCAACAAGCTTCTAGCTGCAGGCTGTATTATCTCTTGCTGTGTCTGGATCACCAGCTTCATATCATGTTCTCTGTTGATTGATTTCCTATAATTTACACATTTCTTTCAAGCTCTCTTTTTCAGCACCTGATCTTTGTTTTTAAAAACGAGAAACCTCTTGTTCACAGACCATATGTTGCCTGCAATCATTAGCCAGTTCTGGGAGTGCAGCCAGGAAAGCAACAGTGGGACAAGGAATGTGTGGCCTCACAGGAAACGCCCCTTCCTCCCTCCCATCCCTGTACATCCACTGGCAAAAGTGGGGGCATCAATATCTGAACTGGAGGAAAGGAGAGAGGAAGGAGGCAGGGAGGTTGAACAGTTTACCCAAACTTTGAAGCTGATAGGAGAGGAGAGGAATGTGTTTCATATCAGCCTTTTCGAGAACTGACCATCCTCTTAACAGTGGGTTTTACCACACTGGATGAAGTAATTTCCAGCTCAGATTGTTGATTTTTCCCTGGCCACCTATTTTCCTGATGTTATTTTCTAGACTATATTGAATCCTAAGCCTATTTTCATTTCTCCATTTCTTCGTTTCTTTTTACTCTCAACATTGTGATCCTTACAATCTCACCACCTAATCTCTTCACAAAGTCAGAGGGCACAGAGCCTCCAATTTTCCCCAAGGTCTCTCCCTGGCCAGCCAGTTATCAAAAGCTAGCATACCAAACACGAACATTTACAAGATTGATAAATGTACAATAAGGCTAAAAATGAATAATAGGGAGAAAGTAATTGGAATGAGAGACATTTAAAAGGAAGGCAGTTAAAGACATTTAATTACTCCTTTATTGTCTATATTAACATGGTGGCAATGGTTTCAGCCCATTTTTCTTGAGCTGAGAGACAGTTTGTTATATGCTGTGTCTCCATGAATATATCCAGCATGCAAATATAATGCCTTGCAACTGCAAAAGGCAATTACTCTTATAACATATGCATAATGAAATCTGACTGCATTATCTTTTTGTCCTTAATAAGAACAGTTTACATTTTTGCAGTATGTGATGCGCTTTTATGCCTCTAAGGTATGTATTTGCATGGTGCTAACTTTTAAAAAGAGGGAGGATAAACAGGAGTAATACAGGTCAGATATATATATTTATTCAGGCTGGTATGATGGCACTGCTAATTAATGTGAAGACAAAAAGGAAGAAAGCTTTTATACAAGGACATGCCTTCCTCTTAAAATCAAAGAGGAGGCAGCTAAAAGTGTGGTCAGCTTCTGACACCTAGGGCTAGTACCAGCTGTCTGCAGGGAACAGAGTTGCACAGACTGAAGTAGCACCATGCACTAGTTCCTATGCTTTAACTGATGGGACTGCCTACCAGATAGCTTCACTGTCCTGCTGTCCTGTGTTGATGCTCTGAAAGATTCAAGAGGATCAGTGCAGTTCCCAATGAAGTCAATGGCTTGTAGAAATACACAGTGATCCCTCAAGTTTTGCAGGTCTTTGGGTCCAGGTCCCCTCCGCAAAGCCCGTGAACCACAAAGATAATTAACTCATCAATATACAGTTAAGCCCTGCCCACCCTGCAACTTTCTTATAAGGGCCCTTCATATATTTAAAGGTTCTGATATGGTGTCCCTAAAACCTTCTCTGGCCTGAATAATCCCAACTCTCTCAGCCTGCATTCAGAAGGGAGGTGTTTCAGCCCTCTGACCATTTCTGTGACCCTTCTCTAGATCCACTCCAGTAGGTTTATGTCTTACTTGTTCTGGGGTTCCCAGAGCTGGACACAGTACTCCATGTGAGGTCTTGGGAGAGCAGAGTAGAGGGTCAGAATTGCCTCCCTTGACTTGCTGGTCATGCTTCTTTTTATGGAGCCTGAGACATAATTGGCTTTCTAGGCTGTAAGCATAGACTTAACAAGTTTTTAGGGAGTTTAATGGGAGTGCTGAGCATTCAGACAGGGTTGTTGATTCAGTTCAACATGAATAATACCTGTGTATCTCTGAACAGACACGAACATGTTAGTTGAAATATTGCTTATTTGTTTGGTAATGAAGAATTACAGGTATTCTGATAACCCATTTAATTTAGGTAATTAGCAAACTGTCTTTATATGGTTACTTTTAAATAGACGGACAGATCATATATAAAACTTTAATCCCAGCAGCTAATGCTCATTGTTCTACTGAGTCACATTGAGCTCTCTTTCAAGTATGTCAGACTGATGGAACATGCAGCCCATCAAGCTGCCAAAAACATGAAGTGTGGAATATAAATAGATGTTTTTAGTGTCACAGGTGCTTATTGAATTGTCTGGAGACATACCATTCAAATTTGCTGGTAATACTCCATCTAGACTATACCGTGGTCCTGTTCTCTGTTGTTTCTTGAAAGCATTATCCTGGAAATCATTAATAAGAATAATTTCCCATAGGGAAAGGCAAGACTGTGCAATCTTTGGTGTTTTCAAGCTTGCTTATGTAACCCACATGTAACCAAAAAGAAGTTTCATGCTATCAGATTATGTTTATATTTTTGGAAAAATAACTTAAAGCAACTGACATCCTCAATGGTCTTACTACCAGATACTTTCCAAGAAACAGAGGGATCAGACATGAACTAAATTAACAAAAAGCAAGAACCTCATTATTATTTTTCTTTTCAAACTGCATAAGAGCATAATCTTTTCATTACATTTTAATTATTGTAATTCTAGAGGTTTTTTTAAAGTGCTGTAGTAGCATCTGAAATCTGAAAGTAGATCTGCTAGCAAAGAGAGACACCGAATATTATTCATAGAGAATGAAATCAAAGAGAAATTAAATGATGGATGGTGCAAAACGGATTACATTTTTAAAGCTGACGTTGTGGCAATAAGCGTTATTAGTAACAGAGACAAGCATCTTCTAAATAATGCCCTTAGCTAGAAGTCCAACTCACATGAGCAGATGGCTACACCCACAGGGAATGTGACTACATTTTGGATTTTCCAAGGTAAATCTGATTGCATGACAGAGAGATAGCTATTGGAGGACACAGTTAAAGTTGTGACAGCTCACCATGTTCAGATATTTCATCCATATTTTGCTTGTGCCTTTGGGTCCTAACATTTTTGTATCATTTTTTCTGTACATTTTGTGGCAATTGTTGAAATTTATGAGTGCCTCTGCAGTACCAGCAACTGCTCCCACTAAATAACTTTAAATCTTGTTTATATTGCAACTCTAGTATGTGCTATGTGTGTAAGTAACTTTATACCAGCAGTTGTCAGACTAATATTACATTAACTTCTTTTGCAATAACATTAGCTTGCACTACATGATCCAAAAGCTCCCAAATGCTATATCAATAAACATAGCCTTTTATGACATTCTTTTTAGAGATAGATCCTTCCAAATGAAATATTGGCTCAATGCTTTAGCTCTTTGAGCCCTTTGTTTCTGACAGTCTGACTTTAACATTCCTCTCATGAATTGTAAACGTAACTTAAGTGACACCGTTGAAATATACAACTCCTCTGTGATTCCTACAGATTAGCTGTGATTTAGGTAGAAGCAGTGTGGCCTTTAGTAACCTAGAATCACAGAATATGTCGAGTCGAAAGGAACCCATCAGGATCACTGTGTCTAACTTCTGGCTCTGCTCAGGACACTCCAAGAATCACACCATGTGCCTAAGAGCGTTGTCCAAATGCTTCTTCAACTCATATAGGCTTGGTGCTGTCACCACTTCCCTGAAGAACCTGTTTCAGTACTCAGCCACCTTCTGGACCTCCCCCAATTCAGCTTCATGCCATTAACCTACAACAGTTGTCGCCCCAAGTGAAAAAAACATTTTACAATTCCTCTGGGAGGGTGAACACTATGTATGCTGTACACATTCTTACTTGAATGGCAACGAAGACTTTAGATCATATGATCATACAAGGATTCAAGACCTTCAGTTCCCCAGGACATTCAGTTAAAAGGGCACAAGGAGCAAAATGGTGTGGAAATCATAGATGTTGTTATGGCCTCTATATGCCATACATTGTTTTCACAGTATTCTTCAGGGATTTAACCTACCCTATAACTATACATACCTGTTCATTTATTTTTCCACAATTTTCTTTAGAGTGTGTTTCCAAACTCAACACTGATTTTCAAAATTAGGAGTTTTATTTTGATAAGTGAAGAAAAAATCCTTTCCTTCCTCTCCTTACTAGTCTTATACATTTGTCCCAGGGAAACATAGGTAACTTACTTCCCTCTGGTCCAAACTCTATAACCAGCTGTGAAGCCTATGGCTGGCTAAATAGTTATCAAAGTTTGATCTGTGTCCCTATTTTTATTAATGAAGTTGCTCAGGTATAATTAAGGACCTATCCATAATTACAGAGTGGCTTTTTGTCCCCACAGAATGGGGCACACAGATGGACACTATAATGGAAATTAGTCAGCAGCCTGTCCATGATTGATGAGTCGGTAAAGTGCCCAGCTTTTATCCTCGTTGGAGTATAGGTGCTCTTGGAACCAGCCAGCAGGAAATAGAGCAGACAGCGTTCCAACGTTCAGACTAGCAGGTGGTCCTGAGCAAGCAAATCTCCTGAGTGAAAGGTGACATCCCTATATAATCAGTTTTCAGACTAGTATTGTTTTTAGGCAGAAAATCTTTTCTCTCTAAGACAAAGATGCAGTAAGAAGCACTGAAGTGTTGCTTTCTTATGTGCCAGTAACATAGAAAAATACCAGAAATAAGAACCGGTGACAAATGCAAAGAAAGCAGTCCTGTATTTACTTTATTCACATCACTAAACATAATTTAAACATGAGATCTGGCCATATTAATTTTTTGTGATCAGGCTCAGCACCACACCATGCTGAAACTCCTATTAATTCTCTGAGAAATCTGTCAGGTTCCATTTTGGTTGCATACCTAATGAGAAAGGTCTGTCATGCCCTCTGAAAAAATACTGGCTCATTTGCAGGCTTCAGAGAGAGCAACAGGGAAGAAATGTACATTTCCTAAGGTCTTCCTTCTAATACTTCTGGCCTTTCTGTCCAATCACGGTACAAAACTAAGACCCTATTATGAGAAGAAAATATGAGTTCCCTTTTCTGAGAAAAGTTAACAAAATCTTAGTTCTGAGTAGAAATCAAGGTTTACTTGAACTAGCCCATGATTATATCCAGTTTTATGTTGCACAAATATTCACTTAATATATTAGAGCATTATATATCAAAACTCACTTTCATTCCATTTTGCATGAGCACCATATGAAACGCAGAATATTTGGGGATTATATACATAATTTCGTTATTTTCACTCTTTTCACTCTTGCTCTACTTCATCTGCATAATGTTCACACTCCCTGTAAGTGTTGCAGGTTATGACTTACAAGTTGTGTTAGAATAGGATTTTGACTTGTCTCATTTGAATAATATTTGAGCAAAAATTCCAAGTACTTCCCCCTCTGCTCCACTGAAAAATGACTTTATGAAATAGCAGTATGGAGTTTATTTTCATGAGAATTTCAATATCAAATGTGTTCAGCTGAATTACATGAAAAAAACCCAACCTTCATGAGTTCCTTTCCCAACAGTCCACTCAAATCTAAACTTGAGAAACACAGTGTTTTTCCTTCTTTGCATCAAAGGAGTAAGGAAGAACATAGAAATTCAGATGATACTGGTGCATTTCCACTGTTTTCCAATTATACTTTCACTGACACTGTTATAATAAAATCAACAAGATTTTAATTAATTTAGTTGACATTTTACTTTACTTGCTTGCAATTCTTAGCGCTTTGCCAGTACACAAATACTTTGGTTCCTATACAGTAAGCATTACACATGTTAATGTGATTTAGACATGAAAACTGCTACTGCCAGCTGTGGAAAGAAAAGAAAGAAGATGAAGATAGGGTATCCCTAAAGTGCAGAAGATCTGCAATGAACACGATGCAAAAATAAAAAAATGTACTAGATATACTGTATAGCTCTAGAAACCTACTTGTGTTCACAAGTAAAGAAAACTGAAATATAGGGAAAATATTTCTAGCTGTTCTCCTGGAAGGATAACCCTAAAATGCTCCAGAAATAATAAATTTTCACAGCAGTAAAAAGTGGAAGGCATGCCAGCAGTGCAGCTTCAGCCTGAACCACATCCACATTTCTGTCCAAGAATGGAGGCAGAGTTGATAGGGGCAGACCTGAATATACAGTGTTTAGATGAATCAGCGGATTGCAACTCTACACTATTTATGTTGGTAAGGGCATTGTAGGTAGCAGTAGACTACCCATTAAGTCACTCCACAAGAGAGACAGGCGATATGTCTTCCCTCGCTATGCTTCTCAGTACAAAAAAACACCTTAAAGAGAGAAAAAAATTTGCTTCTAAAGATGTTAGTAGTGTATGCTGAATATGCTAAATGACCATCAGTTTGTAGGGGCAAATAATGTATATTTATTTTACATCAGTTTATTGTAAAACTTAACTTGAACTTGAGTTTATGACATTATCTCTTCTCTCAGGCTGACGACACCAGAATGAGAGGACATGGCCTTAAGCTACGCCAGGGGAGGTTTAGACTGAATGTTAGGAAGAGTTTTTTCACAGAGAGAGAGATCTCTCATTGGAATGGTCTGCCCAGGGAGGTGGTGGAGTCGCCATCCCTGGAGGTGTTTAAGAGAAGACTCGATGAGGAGCTTAGTGACATGGTCTAGCTGGGGGGTGTAGGGCTGGATGACCCTGGGCCCCTTCCGGCTCGGAGTGGCCTGCTAGACTGTGAGGGATCTAGGTTGGTGTTACGCTCTGGGATGTGCTCTCGGTTTCTGTACGGGTGTTAGGTGGTGAGTTGGACTAGATGATCCTTGTGGGTCCCTTCCAACTCATAATATTCTGTGATTCTGTGATAAATGTTTGCTACTAAAGCTGTGGACTTGGTATTTTTTTTGTTTTTGGCATTGTTACAGTTATATCAGCAGTGAACAAATACTTTAGGACAACATTAGAAGGTACAGTTTGAGTTGTTTCATTTAAAGTAAGATTTAGTATTAAGGGCTTGATTCACTGTTATTATCCAGGCTTCAGAAAAAAATAACATTGCATAAGACTGTAATTAAGCCTAGCTCATTCTGGATAGGGATGGGCCCAACAGACAGTTTTGTGTGTTGATCAGCTACATCTGAAACTCTAATAGTATTTAAAAAGAAATATTTTTTAAAAAAGAGTGCTAGTTTACAGATTTAAAAGAAATGCTGAAAGGAGGAAGCCTGTGTTTTGTCTAATGCTCTTTCCCTCCCTTCATTTTCTAACTAACTTTTTTGTGTGGCTGTTACAACTGGAAGTTAAACTGGCAGAGGTTTTTCAAACCAGGTATGAATGAAACAGTGACTTTCCTCCTCTCGTTACCCGCTCTTCCCAGATGCAAGTTAAGAAAGAGTTTCTTGGTCTTTCTCCTTAAAAAGTTGGAAATAACAACTTCTAAAGACCTCTTAAAAATACACCAAGTGGAATGTGTTTCAAATTCACTACAGTAACTCCTCAATTTTTGCAGGGTTCAGGGACAGGGTGAAGCCTGCGAACCCTGCAATCCGTGAATATAAGTGGCTTATGAATATGCAAATAAGCCATGCCCAGTCC
The DNA here is from genome assembly GCA_013390025.1 of Pitta sordida. NCBI lineage: Eukaryota > Metazoa > Chordata > Aves > Passeriformes > Pittidae > Pitta > Pitta sordida. The sequence goes on from WEKX01026248.1 coordinate 322,649, forward strand.
CCCTGTCCCCTCAGTCCCAGCACCACAGGGATGACTTCTCTGCCTCTCTGGGATGTCCTGGGCAGCTGTGGGCAGCTGGTACTGCCTCCATTGTCCTGAGTCCCTGCCCAGCCCCTGCCAGGTCTGCTGCAGTCCTGCCTCCTGCTGTCTCTCATTGGCCGCTGTGTCATTGGCTGCAGCAGCTGCCACTCCACCTGCACAGGCTGGGAGTGGCGGGGCTGGGATGAGAAAGTTTGTGCACTCCTGCCACAGTGGAGGCAGCCCATCCATGTCCTTATACAGGGAAAAATAGTCCCTTTCCCATCACCCACTACCTGTGGGGACATGGACTGGGCTGCCCATGGGGACAGGGACAAGGGCTGGCCATGGGGACAGTGACACAGCCACATTGCTTCTACTATCTCCTCTCAAATTTGTTACCAGGACGTGTTCCTCAGTGTCAATGGCCAACCACTCCTCCTCTATTGCACAGTCAAGTCCTGGTTATTTTAACAGTGAGCTCTTAAAGACAGAAATAAGAGACAGAAGAAATCTCCACAACACTATAGTACCAAAAAACCCCCAACCCTCCAACATTTAAATTTAACTACGTATTCCCAAAGAAATGTGTAAAATTTAGTGAATGACAGTGCAGTTAGACAATGCCACATGAGTTATGATGATGATGACAAAAATGCGAAGTTCACCTATATGATGACACATAACTGTGCAGTTCAGAGTTCTCCCTTTGAATTAGCTCTCCTGAGTGTACAAAGTTCCTCCCCCAAAAGAAGTCAAAGGAAGAGGCTCTCCAATTTCAGGCTTATCCTGTACATGGATTATATCATGACATTGCATGCACTTGCACAAAGAACCAACGAGACCCACTGCATATCAAAATCTACACTTACGTGCAGACATTGTCTTCAGTGGAAAATAGTACAGCACACCTTCCTAGACCTGGCCTTGCTTTCTCACCACAGTTGCAGTGAGGAGGCAATTGAGGATCCAGTTATGTATAAGCTTTTGTGCAGCAAAATTATAATTGACTGGGGCATCTGTTTATTTTGCTTAGACTACAGGGAGTTGAGACAGAGCTGCCACAGTCTTCTAAAGAGATGCTAACATTTGCAAAGTTTCTGAAAACTGCTAAGAAACACTAATAATTCACAGTGTTGAATTCCAACTATTGTACGTAACATCAGGAAAAAATTTTTTTCTGGGACCCCGGGTTTCTGGTCATTATCTGACTCAACCAACAGATTTCACCAGCCATTTAATAATTTCTTCACCCCTAGAAGAGGACAAAATCCTTGAACTTCCCAGTGGGAACATCAACACAGTCAATGGTCGCTGCATGTGTTATCAATGTCTATTCATCAAAACTGAACACAGTATATCCCTGCTGCATTGCGACCCCTCCATTACGACCCCATGGATTTGCAAGGAAAATTTCTCACAATTTGGTTTCAGGCATTTGAGAGGTTCCCCGGTCTGCAGTGCTCCAGAGTGGTGGGGGGGTGGAGCAATGGGCATGGCCTGCATGCATATTAATGACCTGCATGTGTTTGTGAATTTGACATTCTGCGAGAGCCCTGGCACGACCTGTTCCTTGCAAATGAGGGCGTATAACTGTAGTTCAATGTTTTATCCATCACCAGATCATGTTTAGATATTATCTTATGGCGTTTCAAAGTAGAAATCTTTTAAACTACATGAAAAAAACTGGGCTTTTCCTTGTCTAGGAGTAATGCAGCTGTCTGTCACTGATTTTGAAATGAAAAAGAAAATTAGCTTTGTCAGCAGGAACAGCAGGGAAAGGTAGCCATGTACTTAATTTAGATCAAATATTCATAGTGAGAATACTAATTAAATTTTTCATTTAAGCTATTGCTCTTTTTTGGATAGGCCACTAAAAACTGTAACAGGGAGATTGATTTATTTCCTTTTTCCAAATTAAAATATCAGTGAGCATCATAAGCTACCTCATGTCACAGAACTAATATGAACTGAATGTATAATTCCCTTTGGAGACATAGGAAAAAATACTCCTCCTTTGTGAAGATTCTTCTTGTTCATCTATTAAGAATATCATTATATGAGCCAAAGAAAAGTTGTTGGCACACATGACAAGAACTATATTTTAATTATTTATATAGTACCAGTACTTTAATAAAAAAATAATTAGAATAATATTATTACTATCACTTCACAAAATCATGACATTCTATTTTAGATTATGACATTTAAGCACTTCTTTATTGTTGAAAATGGCCATTTAATTGCTCTGCTGTACTGGTTCCAATACCAATACCTTCAAGGTACTGAGAGTGGGTTGACCTCTCCTGTAAGAACTTAGATGTAAAAATTAAGATAAGAATAGTTACATCATGTCATACTAAGGGTCCATCCAGCTTTCTTCTGCCAAGGACAGTGGTGAATTTCCAGGGAAGATTGAAATGCCAGGACAAGCAGGCAGTAATACTCCCTGTAATATTTTCTGAACACTCAGAGGCCTGTACCTCAAACATTTTGTGATCCAAAAGTGTTAATATATTTAATGACTCTGTGTACTGTTTTCCTCTTTGAATCTGTCACCCTCTGTATGAATGGTGTAACATACAAACATCTGTAGTGTCCTGTGACAAGGAGTTCCTTTGCCAAACTATTATTTTGTGAGGAAACACTTTTTTGGAGTTACCTTTGCTTAGGGTGACTGAAAATGAAAATGTTTCCAGAAAGAGCAGAGTTCGTTTGTTGTAATGTTGAAATTTGTGCAACTGCAACCTAACTTCCATAAGTTTTCTGAGTAACGTCATGATACTCATCTGGATCTACGGTTTTTATATGCTGTTCAATACCGTATCCTACAGCAGTGTAAGTCAGCAGCAAGTAAACTTTTTTGTGCTGTAAAAAATAGCTTCAGAGCACCTTGGGATCAAACCCACAACTTAAAAATAGAAAACCACAGCTATTATATTGCTAACAGTCTGGAAATCTCATGGGATGCATTATGGTGAATATACTGTACATTTTTATCTTACAATTCATACTGAACTTGACACTGGTATGCTTCAGGGAGGTTTTGTGTGTGGGAAAAAATAAAAATATTTTATTAATCTACACTTTGCACAATATATGTGGAAGTTCATATACTACTCTGGAAACACTTTCAGAGTAGAAACAGTATTTTTTAGCAATTTTTTTTCCACATTAAAGTAAGAACTGACAATTTATATTTTTCTAATTTTTTCCCCATGTCTTCACAAATTGCAAACAAAATCAAAGTGCCATCATGGCACTGAATGAATTTAATTTCCACTCCAAATTTGAATTCCAACAAGTTTTATTATAAACTTAAAATATATTGTTGAACATCAGTAGTGGAAGAAATGGATTTTGATTCTAAAAGTTCTGTGCACAGCAGGGCTAATAGAGCTGTCTCCAGACAGCTCATCTCTGATGCCTGATTAACTGAAAGTCGATTTGATGAGGAAATGGTATGGCTAGACTATGTCTCTGCTGCTGAGAACATGAGAGTTCTGAAGGTGACTCCTCATGTAACAGATGAGGCTGAGAACAAGATGAGCTCTGGCACAGTGATGTGAACTATGCTTTTGAGCCACATGAAGCTGTTCTCTTTCTGCCCTCACTTTGTTTCCAGTTGTGTAGCGTATCAGTATCTCTGGGACATCACTAACCTGAGAGAAGGAAAATGAAAATGAATTAAAAATATAGAAAACTAAAAAAACCCACAAACACAAAAACCCCCTAACCCTCCAAATCCCCCTACAAGTCCATAAGGCCTAAGAAGTAAAGGGTGTGGGAAAAAAAATCAGAAAAGAGAAAAATATTATAAAATACGTAGGTTAGATTTTAAGAGAGCATATTCTTCCTATAAGGCTTCTTCCGTGCTATGCTTCTACAGTGTCTTTTTCCCCTGCATTCTCTATTTCAAAGTTATAGGTATGTGAATATTTTGGACAGGGAGTATTTTCACTGTGGGCACTGATAACAGGGATACAACTGAACCTGAAAAAAGTGTGTTAGCTCTTTAGCACTGCAAATGCAAAAACCTGGCACAGTCAACTCTATGATAGTTACATAGTTTCCTGTATACTACTATTCTTATTTCCTGTATACTACTTTAAGTACTTAACAAAATTGCAAAGCAGTACTCTAAGAATTACTAATTCATCAGATGTTCCAGGTGACAGCTGTTGTTGTAGCTTCTGTATCCGTGTGATTTGAATCAGATATCCTTGTGGTGAAAGATTTCTTTAAATTGTTTTTGGAATAGAAGAAGACTTAAAATATTATAAATATTAGCAAGGTAAAATGCACTTAACTTATTTTTAAAAACTGGAAAAATGCTACATGGAAATATCAGGTATTCTGTGCAAGAACTAATTTTTCTGGAGTCTATCTTTTCTATAAATTGTAGATACAGAGGCAGGAAGCAGTATAATCAAAAGGTTAAACCCACAAAAACATCTCAAGCAATACATACAACAATATCAATTCTAAATTTGCACCTGGTAAACTTAATTCATCTAAGGAAGTCTGAAATAATTTCTATTTACTGCTATCCAGATCAGCTTAATGCTGAATATTTGGGCTACGTATACTTATCACAGAATCACAGAATCACAGAAAATTATGAGTTGGAAGGGACCCACAAGGATCATCTAGTCCAACTCACCATCTAATACCCGTACAGCGACCAAGAGCACATCCCAGAGTATAATAACAACCTAGATGCCTCACAGTCTAGCAGGCCACTCTGAGCCGGAGGGGGCCCAGGGTCATCCAGCCCTCACCCCCCAGCTAGACCAGCTAGACCATGTCACTAAGCTCCTCGTCCAGTCTTCTCTTAAACACTTCCAGGGATGGCGACTCCACCACCTCCCTGGGCAGCCCATTCCAATATGCAATTACTCTCTCCGTGAAAAACCGCTTCCTAACATTGAGATTAAACCTCCCCTGGCGTAGCTTGAGGCTGTGCCCTCTCGTTCTGGTGTCGTCAGCCTGGAAGAAGAGGTCTACACCCATCTGGCTGCAACCTCCCCGCAGGTAG
>WEKX01026248.1:328046-348278 GCA_013390025.1 Pitta sordida
TCTTTCATAAAGGCTGAGGTACAAGGAGTAAGACAGTGCTTGTCTGCAGGCAGAAGAGAAACACCAAGACTTTGTTTCCATATGCTGTTCAAAAGTATTAAACAGAACAAACCAAAATAACCCAGAACACACAAGCAACCAGAAGCACACATGCTCAACAGTAAACATAATTGTATCGCCCTTTCTCGCAGAGTAATAGATTTCCTCCATTTTAAGGAACCAAACAAAGACATCTTCAGAATGCTACCTCAGCTCAGCTTAGCCTATGCCAACTCAGGATCCTAGATGGGCTGGAATAAATGCCTTGGGTAAAATGACTAGAATAGATACAGGCACCAAACAATAACAGAATATCTTCTGTCTTTAGCTGCCTGCAGTCATGGAGATTGTGAATTTCACTGCAGAAGGCTTTCAGAGATGTCAAAGGCAGTATCTAAAGGGGTTTCAGTGGTATCCAAGAATATAGTTATAAGGGCAGCCAGCTCTCTCAACTGCTGGCTGGATCCCTCTGCCACTTATACATATCACAAGGGCCTTAACACTCTAACTAAAATTGAAAGTCCGAGGACATGTGAGTACAGAAATATAGATTTATATAGGCTAAACTTTATACCTGACTCTCCTTCTTCCTGACCTCATTAATGAATTAAGCTGTATCTCTTATATGTAAGCTGTATTTCTTATATGAGTCCTTCCCCTGTACTCGGCGTTGGTCAGACCACATCTTGATTCCTGTGTCCAGTTCTGGTCTCCCCAGTTTAAGAAGGATGTTGAGCTGCTTGAGAGGGTCCAGAGAAGGGCAACAAGGATGGTGAAAGGACTGGAGAACAAGCCCTATGGGGAGTGACTGTGGGAACTAGGGTTGTTCAGCCTGGAGAAGAGGAGGCTCAGAGGTGACCTCATTGCTGTTTACAACTGCCTGAAGGGAGGCTGCAGTCAGGTGGCTGTGAATCTCTTCTCTCAGGCTGACGACACCAGAACAAGAGGACATGGCCTTAAACTATGCCAGGGGAGGCTTAGACTGGATGTTAGGAAGAGGTTTTTCACAGAGGGAGTGATCTGTCATTGGAATGGTCTGCCCAGGGAGGTGGTGGAGTTGCCATCCCTGGAGGTGTTTAAGAGAAGACTCGATGAGGAGCTCAGTGACATGGCCTAGATGGTGGGAGGCTTGGATGGATGGAGCGTGGTGCCCATGGGCATTTGCTTGGGAGTTAGACTAGATGATCTTGTGGGTCCCTTCCAACTCAGAATAATCTGTGAACCTGTGAGTCACACCAACTTCTGATAGATGTTTCGAAGTACAGTAAAGTAAACCCCTGGTTATTCATGGTTCTGCTCTTCGCAGATTCAATCCTTCATGGCTCATTTTTTGTGCGAAAAGTAGGGTCAATGCATACACAGATAATGCCGTGAACATAGACAGCTCGTGAATATGTAAATGAAAGCATGATTATGTAAATAAGCCCCCCCATCGCCACCCCTGCCCCCCCTTAGCCCCTGAATGCTATCCATTTCCACCATTTAAGGGGAAGGGGGACCACTGCTACCACCTTGGAGCCAAGACTGCTCCTGGGTGAGTGCTTTGCGTGGCCATGAACTGAGAACGGTCCTGGGCAGGTGCCGCATGCAGCAGTGAACTGAGACTGCTCCCGGGTGGGCACCACTGGGAGTGGACCCTGTGCAGCTGCCCTGACTCCACATCCTGGCTCAGCACCACCTGCACTACTGTCCCTACCACAAATTAATAATGAAAATTTATTAAAGAGAAATTGAAAGAGGGGAAAAGCCTCCACTCAGCGCTGTTGCATTCCCAGGAAAAAAACCCTAAACAAAACAACTTCCCTAGAAACAAAACAGTGGCAACTGTGTTAGCCTGCTCAGGACCTGTGAGTGCTTCACAGCCTGTCCCTGAGTGCTGGGTGCATCACAGCCCGGTTGACAGTAGCAACTGTGTCAGCCCACTCTGGACCAGCACGTGCATCCCAGCCCATGTGACTGTGGCTTCTGTCACAGAATGGCAGGGTACCCATGCTGCCACCATGCCCTGCACTGCTGCCATTTCCTAACCCTCTCGCCACAGGGTCCTGCTGCAGAGTGACACGAGATGGCGGTCCATGGCCATGGGAGAGCCAGTTGTTTCTTGGATTGCCTTCCTGAGCTGCACCAGGTTTGTTGGAGTGGCTCGGCACCTCCACCATGTTTGAACACATTTGAGTTGAGTTTATAGACACACACACCGTGAACCAATAAGCCCCAGCATAGGCAAGGCAGGGAATAAACAGTGGCAGGAGGCTCTGACCCCACTCAGCTCCGCTAGGGAGGCAGCGCCAGCTGCCGCAGGGTTTCTGGACTTACAAAAGTGGCACAGGGGGGAAAGCCAGGACTCCCCAGTTGTGAAGGGTCAAAAGGCATTCCCTTCAGTCTCCTGAGGCGGAACAGGGCATGAGGCAGTCTAGAACGCCCTCCAGTGCTTGTGGGGTGATGGGTGGGGATTAATTGCATTTTCATGTGTTTGCTACCTATGTAGTTTGTGGGCTTTGCGGAAGGTTCCCAGATTTGAAGACCAGTGAAACTCAGGGGATGACCGTAATAGAAATGTTTAGGAATCTACACCAATGACTAGGATGGTAAGATTTGTTATCACACTGATGCATTCAAAACTGTGCACTGAACTTTCAGTTTGGTGATAAGCTTTAGCAAACTTAACTTGAGCTTAATATTGCTTTTCATCCAGTAAATGGCTATTTGTGTTCCCCTAGGAGCTCCTTTCTATCTCTGTTTTCAAAGTCATATCTCTTTTGACTTCCTTCATGTCATGAAAAGTGTTTTGTCTGCTCATTTACAGACTGCTGTGCAAAAGGCAGCCTCTGGAAATGGTTGGTGTGCAGCATATCATAGTCTACAAATCTGATAAAAAAAAACAGCATTAAAATATTTTAAAAGCTACAGGCATCTCTGCTGTTTGCATCTTCCCCTTGCAGAAACAATTTGATGCCTTCAAATGAAGAAATTAAAGGCCTGCAGTGCTGCCTGACATTAATAGTCAGATATTTCCTGTCTCCTCTTTGATCACCCCAACTGGGTACTCCCTGACACCAGCATGTGGAATACCAGGAGTACTACACTGATGATGACTCACGGAAGTATCACTAAGGAGGAGGCATAGAGTATGATGGGTAAGGGAAGGGGGTACATAAAAAAAATGTAATTCAAATCCTCTTGTCCACAAAGTCAATGTCCAGAGAATACAGGATGGACACTGTGGGCTTTGGCCTATATTTACTGTGTGAGAGCTGAGTGCAGCACAGACCCTGTGGAAGCAGGACACTGCCTGAGGGCTGGAGAGCTGCAAAAACCCCATTGCAGGGGTTCCATTTGCTGATCTCAATGTCTGCTGTCAAGGATGGTCTGCACTTAAAAGCTGCAGGAGAGCTCTTACTGTTCAATGTGTTTCAGTATATGTGATAATTCAGTTTCCCATCAAATATAACAGGGAGTATACATATTTGTCCTAGCTATTTCTACCCACACAATGTGTGTTTATTCATTACCCACTCAGCTCTCTGTCTTTAATTAGCTCCTCAGCTGAGTACTTCAAGCTGTGCTGTTCACGTCTGGAATGTTTCTTGTTTTACTAATGAATTTAATTTCCTTGATCATAGCTCAGTAGCTATGAACTACTGACTCTTCATGTGTAAATAAGAGGGAGGAGATGTGGAGGGCCCCAGGCTTGCTCTCTTTGATAAGTGATGTTGTTTACTTGCCTAAGTCTGCTTAAGAGTGTGAGTGCAACTAGGAAAGAGGCTACAAGAAAACAAGATGAAGAGAGAAATCTACAGCATAACCCATCACTTCTCTAAAGAGCTCAAGGGAAAGGTCAAGTATAATTGTTCTTCCTACAATGCATATTCAATACATTCCCCAGAGTTCAGAATCCCTGAAACTCAGAAAATTAAAATTTACAGGGGGACACTGGAAAAAGTTTGAATATTATTTAAGAACAATTTTGATTTTTACATCAAAATTTTACATCAAAGAGGAAAAAAATTACATGGCAAATAATGGTGTAATTTCCTTATTTTCAGGCATAGAACTGCATAGAATAAGGCTGATATGGACTGAATTTGATAGCTTTACATGTTATGTTTTCTTCCAACATCAAAAAGTATTTATTTGGAGGCAGGGCACTCTCCTGTTTTGTTCTGATAAATCACTAAACATGTATGCAATTTCCTATTGGTTTGAGATCTTTCTCAGCTTGAGGTTTTGCTCACTGTGAGTGGAGATTACTAACCTGAGATAGTAATCTAGAGATTACTAGGATTTTTACAAGTATATGGAAGTGATTCCAGAAGAATCGATAGAGATAGGCAAAGCAGCTCCAGACATATGAACTTAGGTGTCTAGTTTATTAGTACGTCCATCAGCTTCCACACCACTGAAGTTCATAAAGGAAGTGATGTTTTATATTCCTTCTTCAGAACACTATATGTTTATGATTGCTAGACAGACACAAACAAATCATGCTGAAGTCTCTCAGCTGCTTGGCCGTGTTGTTGGTAGCAGTTAGCAGTAGCAGTTAGAGAGAACTGCCACATGTAGAAAGACATCTTCCACCTGTTGGTTGAGCTACTGCATCAGTAGTAGTTACCTATTAGCAGGATTGTCCTGTAAAACAGAGGAGAAGGAAAGGCCTGATTTACAGATCTTGTCTTATGAAAAAAAATCTGCTTTCGATCTCTGCCCTTTTCCTAAGTCACAGGGTATCACACATTTAACAAGCATCTGTGAACTGAAGTGTGTGAAGTGTGAGGAACATCTGAGGGCACTGGCTTTGCTTATCCCAAGAAAGGCTTGGAGGGAAGCTAATTGCTGCTTTCACTGCCTGATGGATAATTCTAAGGAGATCATATCCAAGCTTTTCTGAGGTGCAAAGCAAAAGATTTAAAGAAAGCAATTACGCATTGCAAGATAGAAAATTTCCACTGGATATAAGGAAAACACTTCCATAATTGGTGTGGTTAAGCCCTGGAATAAGTTACCCAGAGAGATGGCATTCTTAGAAATGTCTGTGAAATGAATAGAAAAAGCCCTAAGTAACTTGATTTGGTTTTGGGGTTAGTCCTGCTTTGAGCAGGAGTTTGGATCTCCATAGGTCACTTCTAACCTAAATTACCTTATTATTCTAAGCCTCATTCTTTCAGCTGAACTCAGAAATACTTGCAAAATATCTTACATTTTATGATCTGTAAGGTTTTATTGTCTTGCTCTGTCTTGCGAGAAAGACATAAAGCAATTTGCTTTTGAAATACAGTGGGCCCTCGAATATCATGGTAGCATGGGTCTGGTCCCTGCCCCCACAAAGCCCTCTGTCTGTGTACACAGACATCTCATTAATATGCAAATTTCTCCCATCACCCCCCCCTCAACACTGGACTGGCTGTGGGACGTTCCTGGAAGCTTCTCGTGCGGTGTGAGCGGTCAAGGGAGTGAAAAGTCCTCCTGTCCCTGCCTGAGGAGTCCCCAGAATTGTGACAAAGGGGTGACTGAGCCCACAGCACCACCACAGTGAGTCCTGGGTGGAGAAGGCACTGTGGGGGTTTTATGTACTTCTGAGCCCTCCCTGGCATGTTATCTCCCATGGAACACACGTTGCTGGCTTGCTGCCCCTGGCAAAGCTTCTTCGGCCATCCCGCTCGCATGTTTCAATGCTAAGCACCTCCGGATAAAATAAAAAATCTTTTTTTAATACAGGAGATGTTTGTGTAAATATCTCCTCTGGGATGTGGGGGTGAGTGAGGGGAGGGGAGGGAAGGGGAGAAAGGAACTTCAAACAGTGCAGGCAGGGATAGCAGTCAGAGCTGTGGGGGGGTGGGTAGGGAGAAGCGGGGCTGCAGGAGCCCAGTCCTGTTGGCAAGGCAATGGTTATGAGGCAGCACTATGTCTGCTGACACTGCCAGTCCTGGCCCTGCTCCCACTGGAGTCGTGGAGTCCCAGAGCCTGTAAACTTTAACTGGGAGGGGCTGGCGGGACCTTGCTCAGCCAGGGTGCTCCCAGCAGCAGTGTTCCCATGGCAATGCACCTCAGCAATAACGTGGCCAGCAGCTTGTAGATTCATATGTTAATCAGGGTACTTGTCTTAGTTAATGTATGTTAAGAAAACCCAAGAAAGGTACATAAAGTTTGCATACTGCTGTAATGCAGAGCAAGGACTTAGGGGAAAAAAACTTACAAGCTGCAGTGCCTTTGTTCCCCTGGGGACTGACCAGGCAGAACAGGGGCTATCTTCACTGCATTCCCTGCTGCAGCTCCGTGGCCACCCGTTGCCAGAGAGGGGTCAGAAGTATAGCGCTGGGCTGGAGTTGCCTCCAAGGCTTATGTGTGCTTTTAGGAAACCTACGTTTAGCTTCCTGGGGACCGGCCAGGAGGGATAGGAGCTATCTCCGCTGCATTCCCTGCTGCAGCTCTGTGGCTGCTTGTGGGGCGGGCTGTGCTATGAACACCATGGTGTGGGGCAAGCAGCCTGGGCATAGTACAGCCTCCCTGAGCGGAGCGGGGCAGGCTGTGTGGGTGGAGCACTTGCTAATCTCTATGGCACCACAGTGCGTGGCACAAGCAGAGCAGTGCGCCGGTGGTCCTTGTGGAGTGGCGTAGCTAATCTGAATATTCATGACCGCCTAGTTTGAATATTCATGTGTGTCAGTTTGTGCAGGCACACTTGCAAATGCCCCATGAAGCGAGACTCCTTGATCACAGAAAAATTATAGTGCTAAGAGGTGAAACCGCTAACAGGGAACCGCAAAGTAAAGAGGGTTGACTGTATTGTTTTATTGTTACATTTGCTATTGCTGACTTCTATATGCCCTTTTCAAACAACTGTTAGTTTCCCTTCACCTCTTCTTTGGAAAACAATTTCAGTACAATGCAAAAGAACGTTATCAACTAAGGGCTAAAAAGAAAAAGAAGGACAATAATGAACTCTATACATTCTTATTATTTAAAGGTTCCAATAGTTCATGGATTCAAGCAAAAACTCAACAAAACACCTTGTTGCCATGGGAAGTTGTTATCAAACTGCTAATAATGACACATCTTCATCTTGAATTTACAACTTCAGATGCTGGTTTCCATTTTTCTCAAATCCTGGCTTATTGCTTTAAGCATCTTAATTTTATTTGGTTGTGTCTTGGACTACACTATTACAGATTTTATGAGACTGGGATATCTGTAATGCACAGAATGATAATAATATTTTTATTTAATGACTGGCTGTCCTTATGGGATCCCAGAATTGCCTAATTGTATTATGGAGAAAAATCAGATTAACCATCTGAAATACAGTGTGTGTACAGGGAATAGGAAAGAACTCTCTCTGTATGGTGACACACAAAGACAAACTTCAGAATAAGGGTGGGTAAAATATCAATAAATCACATTATAATTTAAGCAGGACTAAAGCTACTGGAAGAATGTTTACTTTTAGTCTACAAAAGCAAAATTCAAACATCTCTTTCAGCATAGAGAAATACTTTGCATTTAAAGAAAGAAAAGAAGGAGTGTCCCTCACATGAAAAAAATATTTCATTTATATTAGTTTTCTAAAAAAACCTTCTCATTGTTAGAAAACACTGAATCTTTTGGAAGTTTTGAAGAAAACAAAAATTTCTTGAAAGTGTTAGTGAAATATAACTACACTGAGCTAGTTTGTTTCAAAATTTTATTCTGATCTGGACATTTTAAACAGCCTTTTGGTTCAAAACTTCATTTAAGAAATATAGTTAAACAGTGATGAAAAACGCCTTTTGTAAAATGTAGAAAGTCAAAGTCATAATGATGTCCTTCCATCAATGGGAAATGCATTTGATAACTAACATGTTCTGTTTCAAACGACTTCATATGTTTTTCAGAGTTTATATGGCAAGAATTTTTTTGAATTTTCTTTCTTTTTGGGGTGGGAAGTTAAAGTATTTCCTGGAACAATCCCTTTTCTAGTACATTTTCGACAGCATCCTAACCTTCCTGGGAGATTCTGCCAACTATGAATGAATTTTATTTCTGCCTGCATTTGAAACATGAAGACACAATACCAGTTTGTAATAATAAGTTCCTTTAAATGTAACCTTATCATATCAAATTAAAAGAAACGATAGTCAAGTGAATGGAATACATACTTGAGCTGTGCTCTGTGTCTAATAATTGATTTACCCCGGTTTAGTTCCTCAGTTTTCAAAAGCAGAACTATTTGCAGTGATAAGGCAAAAGTTTTCCATCAGCAGTTCATGAAACCAAGGGTAAATAACAAGATATAGATACAGTGTGCATGTTGGAAATTTATTAGCTAGAGAAAAGGCTGAAAGGAAGGTTTTAAAACCATAAGTCACTATTGTCTCTTTTTCCATAACTGCTTCCTTGAAAGCTGTTCTTGTGAAAAATATTGCTCCTTTCAATTATATCAAATCAGATGTGGAGATGATTATTCACAAATGAGAGTTGAAATACAGGCATATAAAAATGTTAGGGTTTGCTGCTTAATATTGTAAAGTTGAAAGCTTTATGATTCTGCAAGCTTAGCTAATATCTTTGAAGTACAGATTACTGTAAGCTCCTAACAGTAAATGGATAGAACTGCTCTGAATTGCTTCAATAAGAAAAAACCACAATTTTATAAAGTAAAGGATTTCCCTCATCTCCTTTTAATTCTAGCTGAGCTGATTCAAAATTAAAACCTTCACTAAATTTATCAGCATTTTCAAGTCTTGTCTTTGCCTCGAAGAAGCAAGTTGGCACCTTACAAAAAGTAAGTTTGAAGCACAGAAAAGAGGAAGAATGGAGGGGAATTTCAACCTTTCCTCTGAAACCTGCTCTCTAAACTTATGACACTTCACAGGTTGCAACATTAGTTTGGAACCCAGCATATTTAAACCCAGAAATTTAATAGTGGAAGTTATCCATGACATTATCACTGGAAAATGGAGTAAGTAGGCAATTCTTCATATTTCTTTTACAATTTTCTAGCCCTTTCCACACCAAATTTGCAAGCTTTTCCAGAGAAGTCAAAGGTTAGGAAAAAATATGTAAAAAATAGATCAGAGAAAAGAATTAGGAGGTTAATTTTTCATATATCTATTCTACTTCTCTCAAACTAATGCTATATTCCCTTTCACCAGTTGAGACTCCTAATCACTTGCCAAAAATGCATAACTTTCCAACCCTGTGTTAATATGTACTAAAGTTGTTCCTTTTTGAATTACATCACAGTTCTACATAAAAATCTAGAATGAGCTGCTTCTTTGAAAGAGAAGGGTCCCACACTGAGTGGGACATGGTATAAACACGAAATACTGTATATATATACATAGAATAGGACTTGATGAGGGGAAACTTTTTAACAAAAGCTGTCACAACTCAGCCCTACAATTAAAGGACGAGGAGAGTAGCCTGTGGGATAAGAAATCCTTATGAAGAGCAGCTGTGATAGTGGAAAACACCCCTGACCTTTCTTTTTATCCCATCATTGAAAATGTTCAACTATTGTAAATACTTGTATTGAGACATAATTAGAGTTAGCTTGGCTTCCTAGTGCAAAAATCAGTGGTGCAAATTTGATAAGCATTAAAGGTCTCTAACTTCTTAGTTCCTCCATCTTAGTGTTTGAACATTTTCTGATGTTATTTGTGTTGTATGCCAGGTATTAGGTGCTATGAAGCTAGAGAAGCCCCTTATAAGTGGATATCCTCTATCCTACTGCCACTGATTTATCTATGTCTCAGTGAGACTGAATTTGCATAACTTACACACGGCGATGAACAAGACTGACCTTACTCTACCTCACCTTCAATCATCTTTTGCCTTTTTCTGTTTTTTCTGGTCTTTAAATGTCAGGCAGTGCTGCAGGAATATGTAAGCCAAAAGAATTAAAGTGAGAAAGAGTTCAACCTAAAAATGAATATAGATAATTCCTTCCATATTCTAAGATTACTCAGGTTTATGGGGTGAAATTTAAAGATGGCTGTAAATTTGTACATGTAATTGATAGGATTCCAGCAACTTCTCAATCCCTAGTTTAGTCACAGGTTCTTTTAGTTCCTTATTGCTTTACTGACATATCTTTCTCCTCACTTCTCTATACATCATAGGAATTCTTTCATCTTCATTCTTAAATTTTGTAACCTGCACAATTGCTTTCCTTATTTTGATACAGGTAAGTGGTAAGATAGTAATACGCATTACAATTACATAGAAGGTAAAGTGTTTGAAGTCATAATTAAAGCATAACTTTAAGAGAATTTGAGTTTAATATGAACAGCTACTGTATGTCATCTATCAGACTAACTACTCTTGCTAAAATTCCCTAGGAATCTAGAGACAATACTTTACATGAAATGCTTCAGATATTTCTTTTTTCATTAAAGAAGATAAAATTAACTGTAGTATAATCATAATGATGAGGAGAATTTGAATAAAATTAGGTCTTAATTGCATTTGAATTCTGTATCTCTGAAACCTAAAGCTCATAACTCCCCAATGGAATTTCACCATTCTTTTCTTTTATGATCAGTTGGGGAATTGACCATGGGCATTGATTGCCATATATTTTCATTACTTCAGCAAATATGTCAAAAGAGTAAAATTTATTACTTCACTGATATTCAAATGAACTGTCTTCTGTAGTTTATACCAACATACACATTTAGGTAGAACTGAATGCATATGAGGATTAATTAATAGGAGACAGACCCATTCCTATCTTAAACTATGTTTGCATTTCAGGATGAATCTGGTGTGTCCAGAGAAGGGCGACAAGGATGGTGAAGGGGCTGGAACACAAGACCTATGAGGAGCGACTGAGAGAGCTGGGATTGTTCAGTCTGGAGAAGAGGAGGCTGAGGGGAGACCTTATCGCTCTCTACAACTACCTGAAAGGGAGGTGTAGCCAGCTGGGTGTCTGTCTCTTCACTCTGGCTACAAGTGATAGAACAAGAGGACACAGCCTTAAACTGCGTCAGGGAAGATTTAGACTGGACATTAGAAGGAACTTTTTCACAGAGAGGGTGATCTCTCAGTGGAATGGGCTCCCCAAGGAGGTGGTGGAGTCACCATCCCTAGAGGTGTTTAAGAAAAGGTTGGATGAAGTTCTTGGTGGCATGACCTAGATATTAGGGTAGTGTGTTATAGGTAGGATGGTGTGTTGGTAGCAGGATGGCAACAGGTTAGGTAACAGGTTTGGCTAGGTTAGGTAATAGGTGATAGGTTGGACTTGATGATCTCTATGGTCTTTTCCAACCTTACTGATTCTGTGATTCTGTGATTCTGTGGAAGGGCAGACATATAAATTATGGGATTGTGTCATTCCTCGTACCTGAATTCAATATATGGATAAAACAGATGTGACTTTGATTTTAAAAGACAGTTGAGGGTATTCAGGAAGAGTAACTGACAGGAAAGTATACACTAAAATGCATTTCCCCTCAAAACAGATAGTCAGAACATACCACCATGACCTTAAGGGAAAGTCTCTAGCAATGTAAATTGCCTTCATAATGAAAACACACACTGAATGACAGTGTAATCTATAATACTTTAATACATTACCAGGTACTAGGCAAAAGTGTCATAAATCACACTTTTTTGAACCAAGCACCCAGACTTTTTTCCTTTTTCTCTTGCCCTATTGGCAGGCAAACTGTTGCTTCAGTCAGACATCAAAATACATGTCCAGTAGGACAATGGCTAAATTGTATCTTATCTTATACTTCCGCCTGCTCTGTGAGACGAGTAGGACCTACATTCAGAAAGGAAACAGAACAAAACTTGAAAATGAGCAGGACACATTAGAGAATATTCATTTATAACCTATGAGCCAGCAGGTTTCTATGTTAAAACTGTGTCACTTTACAAGTATTTATTCCATAGATACACTTGTATGCAGAGTTTGAACTGAAAGAGAATTTTATGGCCATGTTTTAAACCTCAGCAAAAGGTGGTTTACTGTAGAAATGTTGACAGATTATAAATAATTTTCCAGTTCCTATGTTCAGGACAGACAAAGTTTTATTCACATGGTCAGAAATAGCTTATACATGAATGAGACAGTTAGTCACAGTCTAAGTTTTCCTAGGAGGTGAGAACGTGAAGAGTTCTCTTACAAACATAAAGACTCTGCAGAAGGGCATTCAAGTACTGCTTGCCGGTGAAAACATTTCTTTACAAAACCTAAAATAAATTCTGATTAAACTTCACAATAAGAGTTAATTATGCAATATGAAATAGAGTTAAAGGTGAAGTGATATTCTTAAGAATCAGAAATGACAATATTTAAATCAGATATTCAACAGCTGTAGAAGAATGGATGTGTTTACCTAAAAAGTTATAGAAAAATGACCTAGTGCATAAATTTTGTCCCTTGAGTCTCTGAGGAAAGAAATTCCATATGAAGAATAATTAGTTTGATTAACTGAAGTGGATAATCCCTACCCAAACCCTAAGTGAAGACTGTTGTTTATCACCCTCAACAAAATCCACTGAAAAAATGAAATGAGTCTGAAATAGTAGTCCTTGGTTGCAGGCTGCTTTTGTTGAAAGGAAACCTTTCTCTCTCCTGCTTTGCTGATAGCATTGGAATGACTGTGATAAGCACTGAGCACAATGTCTTGATATTCTTTGGATGAATCTGTATTCCACTGGAATTGCACAATGTACAATCTGTGTCCATAAAGACCTGCTGGGGTAATAGATGTGAAAATTCAGCAGCCAAATATTAATGTGTACTAAAGGCAGCTACAGTTGCTGGTTAAAAAAAATTAACTCTCAAAATTTGATCTGTATTTACCCTAATGAACTTATCACAATTGTTTTGACAGTTTTAAGAAATTAAAACAAGAAAAGTGTATAGTTATATCATACAGGTGTATCTAGCAATACCAGCACAAAATAGGGAAATGTAGAAATCCAGAGATTTTCATTGATTTGTGAACCTGAGTGGCAGAGAAGTAACTAACACTTTAAATGGGAACTGTCTAAATTTCAGATATGTTATCTCATCACAAAAGCTTCCTTCTAAATCATCATTTCAGAAGTTTCGAAAATCTTTTTGTATTTTTCTGCAAGCACTCAGGTTTTGTTTTTTTGGTGGGAGGTTTCATTTTCATTTGATACAGTGTTTTCACTTCCATTAGCCTGCAAGGTGAGTCATTACATTACTGGAATTTTGTCTCAGATACAGTAGGAATAACGAGTTTCTACTGAAATTCCAATTGTATAATAATTATTTTAATAATTCAAATAGGTTGCTTTTTTGATTGTTTGTTTGTTTTCAGGGATACTCTCCAGCTTACCTTACCTATGTATGTATTTAACAGTAGCATCATCACAGATGGGACTGAGTCAACGCTTCACACATCCTACTAGAGAGTTGACCTGGGTCATAGATTTAATGTATTACTTATAACTGCACTGTAAGACTATGCTATTTTTTTCTGCAACTCAGATGACACCATTGAAACGCAAGCTAAGGCTGCTGAAAGTGTCCTTAATTTGCAATACAATGAAAATGAACTAAGCATGCATGAATCACAGATTCACAGAAGCACAGAATATTATGAGCTGGAAGGAACCCACAAGGATCATCTAGTCCAACTCACCATCTAACACCCGTACAGAGACCGAACGCACATCCCAGAGTGGTGAACATAAACCTAGTTCCCACACAGGCTAACAGGTCACTCCGAGCCAGAAGGGACCCACAGGAGCATCCAACCCTACACCCCCCAGCTAGACCATGTCACTGAGCTCCTCATCAAGTCTTCTCTTAAACACCTCCAGGGATGGCGACTCCACCACCTCCCTGGGCAGTCCATTCCAATGTGCAATCACTCTCTCTGTGAAAAACCACTTCCTAACATTAAGTTTAAACCTCCCCTGTCATAGCTTGAGGCCGTGCCCTCTCTGGTGTCGTCAGCCTGAAAGAAGAGGTCCACACCCACCTGGCGGCAATGTCCCCACAGGTAGTTGTAAACAGCAATGAGGTCACCTCTGAGAGAAACAGTGCATTTATTTTCATTACAAGTAACAGTTCTGAGGCACCAATCTGCACATGTGATGCATAAGAAGTACTTAAGGAATACAAAACCTCACCTTACCAAGGATACCTGCCTGTGAACACTGACCCTGGCAGTGGCTGTCTGGGTTAGATAACTACAGAGTGTTTTTAATACAAATCTAGAGTTACAAAAAGAGCTTGTGTCCAAACCATTGTCTGAATAAATAAGCCAACTCTGGTGGAACATTCTAAAAGAAAGTACAAGACTAAAGTCAGAAGTGATATTTCGAAGTGATAGAAAAAGCACCAAGTAATGAAAAGACTAATGATGAGCCATGGTCAAAATTACCAGATAGAAGAACTCAAAGTATATTTCCCCTGAGGACACACACACAGAGTCATACGCACACATTTGCAAAAAAAATCAATGCACTGATATAACAGTTGAGTTTTGGTTTGTTCCTGAATTTCTATCATCTGCCAGACATTTTTTGTTTGTCACTGAAGATTCTACGTGAACACTGCTGATACTGTTCTTCATGAAAGCTTAGAAAGGACCAGAGTCAATGCAGCTGCTTGCTCCTGCACATTTTGAAGATTAAAGATAATAGAAATAAAATGCAAAAAAATGATTCATGGCTCAGAAATTGAAGTCTTACTGGGAGGATAAAACTGTACAGTGAAGGAGATGGAAAAAACATAAATCTGAGCTGTGTAAAACGCTTTTCCCCCTTAAATTCTGTCTTTGTTTTAGTAGAAGGGGGACAAAAGGAAAATAGACTCAAGGAGAAAAGCAAATCTAGATCAGAATAGTCAGTTTATTCCCCTCTGGGCTTATAAAGAACAGGCTCGAATCAAAATCCTTGAAAGTCCTTGGGAAAAGGATACTCTTACCAGGTTGCATATATAGGAGTTTGTGAACAATGGTATTTTCCTACGGGGAATGAAAAAATTCTTGAGAAGGTGCCAGGAGTCACAAAAGTAATTTTGATTCAATATGATTATTGATGAAATCTCTGTAATAATAGTCCCAACACAGTAAGTTAAGCTCTTCAGTTTGGTTTCAAAAGAAACTACCAAGTCCATTTTTGCAGCCTTGATCTACCACCTCAGGCTGAGCTCAGATAGAAAAAAACACCCAACATATTTGTGTACTTATCTAAAGGGAGAAGGCTCAAGGTGCCCTTTTGCATTACAGTGGAATAACATAAAGAGATGGACAAGTTCTTTCTATTACTAGTTTGTCAAGGCTAAGTGCAGCGAAGGTGAGGAATCCAGGTCTTACTGCATTAGTATTAGTACAAAGTTAATAGATCCGTAAAAGAGATTTTAATCAGTGTCTCAAAGTTACGTGAGGAGTAAAGATGATTAATTAGTTGTTCTATGTTGGCCTTTTTTATTAGATCCTGCATAGAACACATTCACTGGAGGGAAAATGAGAGTAGCTCCCTTTACTCTGGATCTCAGGATTGATTTTCACTGTTTATGCTTTTAATTCCAGTTCAAGATTAGAGGATCTTGAGAATCTGCTGAAAAAGTGCCATTGCTATTCTGTACATACGACCCTTATACAGTGATCAGGATGCTTTAAGCTTGGATGGACATGACATTTGCTCAAAATCCTTGCTTAATCTTTGGATCATTGCAATATAATGCCAAAACCCCAATGGAATTCAGGTGCATGCCTATTTCTTGTAAAATTGGATAAATTTGCTTTTCTCTGAGATCACCACTTAGAAAAATCATTAGATATTTAGAAAGTATTCTTCAACACCAAGAAAATGGGAAAGAGACACCTGAATATTTCATCCCAGCTACAAGACATGCCCCAGGCCAGATTTATGGGATTTTTGTCACAGTGTTTTCACTATTCTGGTAGAACATAGCAGCTTAAGCAGATTTTCAGAGTGGTAACAAAGGCCCTTTTTGCTGGCTACTTTCCAGGATGCAAACACTATTTTGTGACATGTAGTCAAATACAAAAAATACTTGTGAAACAAATAGATGGATAGTCACCCATGAACAAGTTTTCTGATTTTTATTTCCAGCAATAGCCACCATTCAAGATTGGCCGAAACAGCCTTAGCTGGGTCATAAAACAGGGGAATAGAATAATAAAATTGTCATCTGTGGGACAAAAATTAAATCTAAAGTTCTGAATGAAGAATTTCGTTATTTTTCCAACAGGAGAACAATTACAATTTTGTAGTTTACCACATTCTTGATTTTCCTTGGGTTGTGTCAAACAAATGGCACTGTAGTGAATGATTTTCAGATTTACGTTAGTCAGCCAGTAGTGTAGGAATGGTTAATTGTTGTGACCTCTCTTGATTAATAAATTCTGTAAGAATTTTATGAGTATGGGAGAAACAAATACCTTTGCTTTCTTTAATTCTCCTTGCCTCCAATAAAAAGCTTTCAGCTGTCTTTTCCTAAGGCCAGCAACACAGTGATACTCTTACAGTTCTCGGGTACAGTTGTGACTAGGCCTTGGTGAGGTGTTAGTGTCCCTAGATATTACACAGAGGTAGCTTTGACGGGTGTGGCAAATTATACTCTAATTCTGATGGGAAAATATGACTTCACATGCTGCAAAATATCACTGGACTATAGGTTGATACAAGAGGTGCCATAGACAATCTTCAGGGCAATATGAGATAAGCTGTCATACTACTGGCAGACTCCGGAACAGCAATGAGAAATTCTTCAAAATAAGTAAATTTTTATTTGATTGGTTAGGGTCTCCTACCTTTTCCACGTTCTTTCCAAGCAGATCAAAAATCTGCATTTCTTTGCCAGACTTCATAACCACTGTAAACGAATTTCATTTACACAGGGAACTGAACATATGAATTTGCTATGATGAAAATCAGAATCTTTACTCAACACTAATAATGTTGGTTTTGGTGCATGTAATACACACACACAAAAAAATTAATCAATTTGTTCATGATGTGTTGTTTTTTGTTATTTTAAAATCCTTTCCCAGATATTACAAAATTTGGATCTTTCTTCTGATTTGAACAAATGCACAGTTTTAAATTTTTGAATTTTCTTCAGGACAGAAACATTTTTTCCACAAGGTGAGACAGTAGTAGTTAGGGTTACAGCAGCTGTTGTATATGTTCAAGAAAGAACACAAAGGGGAATGCTTACTAAATGCACTGAGAATATAAAATGGAAGCTTTTACTAACTGTAAAGAGTTGGATTTATACTGTCTCCTGCGAGAAAACTTATACCAGCTTTTTGACAATAATATATGGTTATGGAAGTAAATTAGAATTTATTCATAGGCAAAGCTTTTTTAAAACTACAAATCATATCTGTAAAGTTCATGAGAAAATTAAATTAATCAGGATGTTAGGAATATACCCGTTCGGTTTCCCAAATGGCTATGTCACTCAGTCACTCTCTAATAAAGGCTGTTGCCTGCTCAGTGAGGTTTTGTTTGTACCAATTCTTAGAGATAGTCCACACTTTAGAGACTGATATTTCTAGGAGCACTCAGTTCCAGAATATGAGGCATACAAGTGCAAGAAAGATGCTACGTATTCATTATTTCTTTGTCATCAGCTGTAAGAGCTTATCACAAAAATGTTTATCAATCGTAGCTGAGAAAAACAAACACAAACTGACTTGTGATTAGTCAAACAGCATAAATAACAGGCAACAAACAGATGATGTGAAAGCTTTCAAACATCCCATGATATTTGTTTCTGCTCATGAGGCATCAGATTCATAAACAAAAGCTGGAGGAATCATTTGCACAACGCAGAAAGACCGCAAACAGAAAAAGAGGCACAGCTAATTCAGTTGAATCACTGAGCAATGACCTAGGGTTTTTTGAGGCACTGGATTGGGATCCAGAAAACTCTCACATGCACTTGTCCTGCAGGATGACTCTGAGTACGTAATTTCCTCTCAGTTGGGGTTAATTACTTTAGCTTAAGGGTGAGATAATGACACTGACCTCCCTCGCGAAGTACTTAGAAAGATGCAGATAGAAATCATGTAGCTGTAAAAGGGCAGAGGAGGAAGGACAAACTATCATCACTCAGGTTGTGCCATGTTAGATGCTGTGTAGAACCACGTTGTTCTAACCAAGCTGCAGGTATCATGCCAACCCATGCAATATTTCTACATCACTGCAATCTGATTTATAGTACCCTTTACTAGCATCTGCAGATTGGTTTTGTATTCTTTCCAGATCATGTAAATATTAGTTATTTTAAATTAAATCAGGCAACATTTCCTTAAGCATCTCTTGTAATAGAATGACCTTCAAACACAGAGGACAAATGTAACATCTGTGACAAGTGCACAGTTTAAATTTTTGAAGTGTGATTTAGAAGGGCCTTAAGTAATTGCTCTGCCTGTGGTGGTGAATTTCACTTCCTGAAAAACAAATCAGTTTGAAGGAAAATTACAATCCTCCTCACTTCTTCTCAACTTATCCGTTCTACTCATTTGTTCTATCACCTGCTGGCCAAACTGGAGGGTGTGCATTTCCTATCAGCACTCTGCCTGGAAATCAGAGACTGCTGCAAAAATCTCCCAATGCGTTACATGGAAACATCTGGTCTTGACACAGTTAATGTATCAACAACCTTGTCAACATTTTTACACCTATAAGCAGAGCTTACAGTGGTAAGTTTCACCATCCTGCTACTATTTATATAACATAAGCATAGTTTACAATTATATGCTTAGCAACGATAAAGACACTGACAACACTGACAGGACAACCCAACAGAAGTACAAATGCTGAGAGATATTCTTTGCAATCTGCATTACTCCACATACCTACATAAACTTAGTTGAATAATGAAAATTGCTACATTTTTCATAAAATAAAGACAAATATCTATATTTTAAATGCAAAGATAAGCCATAAAACATATATTTTCACAGCTAAAATTTCTCAATACACATTATGCATTCACAGAAAAAGGTTTCTTGAGTAGACAGCCACTTCTATAAACTCTCATGGGTTATGTGCAAAGTCACCAATATCTGATTTAGTTTCTCCTAGGTGTAAGTGGAAGAAAACCAGACAACTTACGATCTCCTTGGCAGCGCACAGGACCCACAGATACCTTGGCTTCAGACCCAGGCCGGTCAACGTCACCAACAACTACCTGACTCACTGGTAGGTGCTCTTTGTATGACAACATTCCGGTGTCTTTTTTCCTGAATTACAGGGAGAGAAACAGAAAAAAATGTGAACTACTTTAAATTATTTTCTGTGATCATTATTATTTTTCACCTGTCCAAGCACCAAGAGAATAGGTATGCAGCAATTATATCAGTACACTGTTACTGTCTGAAACCTGTCTCAAATGACATCAGCTTGTCCAATAACGCTGCCTGGTTACCAGAAAAAAGATGGATTGCACCTACAGCCAACCAGGAACATATTCAGAGTAACTTCTTGCTTTATGGCCAGCCCTGGACTCCGATGGGCTTTTGTGAGTACTTGATTACCTTGCTGCTGGTCTCCTTGACTTCTGAGTTAACCTCGTTGCTACCAGTTATTATACTAACAATACAACCTCTGTATATCAAGGAAACAGTACTTCCTTTATGTTTAACATTTTTACTACTATGTTGAAAAGAAAAGAAGAAATTAAAGATTAATTGTCTGGAAAGGCTTGCTATCTTAGTCCTGTGATTTGTAAGAGCTTAAATTTGAAAAATCTAAACCTGTGAATCTAAATGTGAGTATACAGCTCAACCCCGTTTTAGTTAGCAAGATCACTAAAATGCAAATTATAGTCATGTCCTAAATCTCCTAATTTCAACTGCAGCAAGTAACCTAGCTCCTTTTTCATGCCTAGACCAAACCACTATGCAGAGTTACCACATTTTCCCTTTGTTGTTTCAAGAACTGAATCCAGCTGGCTTGTTGAGTGCTGTTTCTTCAGAATAGAAAATTAAATAAACCAGATTTAATTAGGTACTTTCTCTCTCAGCTGGTTGTGCTGGGTTTTTTCCCCCTTGTTGTTTGGTGCTTTTTGTTTTGTTTGGGTTTGGTTTTTTTTTGTTCTGTTCTGTTTCATTTTTTTTTGTTATAAACACACACTTAGGAAGCCAAATTATCCACACAGGAAAATATCCCCTGTACATAGTGCTAAGACTATTTGACACAAAAGAAAGTAAGAGAAAGCAAAAGAAATCCATTTATTTCTCTCCC
>WEKX01026249.1:0-24433 GCA_013390025.1 Pitta sordida
CAATCCAAAGACGAAAGTCTGTGGGTGTGTGGTCATTGATCCCCTCAGACCTCTTGCTGTACCTCACCTCCTTGGAAAGTGCTCAAGAGAACAAGGGAGGCAGGAGAGCAGCAAACAGTGCACCTACTTCTTTGGCAGATTAAAAGAAAACCTAATTATAATCCTAATCCTGTCACAACAATCAGTTCAGACTTTCACCGTCAATACGAGCAACAGTAAATACTTGTTATTTAGGTGTATCAAGCATCTTGCATCACACAGGCCAGAAATGCTGCAGGAATTAAGAGCATGGTATCAACCGCCCCAATAATACACCATAAAAAAGTGGAGAATACAAAATTGAAATAAAACCAGAAATAAAATACAAATAAAACGAGAATAAACTTTCACCTCTCTATCCCTGTAACTTCAGAAGACCAGGCTACACATTTTGCTTTGAAGCTTCAAAGCTGTGAAACATTTGCAAGGAGAAAACAAAATTAGGAATCAACACAACTAAGACAATCAGTTGAAATGTTTTAGTATAAAATCCAGCATTTTTACACTGAAAAGTTAACGTGAGGTTACAGATGTTAATTAAAAACTGAACAAACTATTTCCCAATTAGTCCTACGAAATAGTTTTCTCATTGGAATCTAGAAAACCTAATGAAGAAATAGCTCAACATAATTTGCATTTATATATGAAATAGACTCTTTTCAGTAAATCTGGTCTGATTTTGGTGCTAAGGAAGCACAAAATCAATTTTCTATTTTTATAGAAGAGTATAAAACTAAGATCAAGATTTGTTCAAGCCTCACAATACAACTGAAAATAATGACAAGTATTTCCTGTTCAGTGGGTAAACAGTGCCAGAAAGGAGCTGGATATTGCAGTTAGGACATTTGCTCATAACTCTTATTTTTATGCCTGGGTTTTATTCATTGCACACGGTGTGACACAACACACTGTGGCTGAGCACTAACACATATTCCCAGAACACCAATAAGGAAAAGATCAACACAAAAACACATGGCAAAAAGCAGCTGGAGAGAGGAATCAGCAATACCAGTGGCAGTTTTCTTTTAGTTCCTCACACTTGATTTCAAGCGGAGTATTTGCAATAAATTAAATTTCCAGAGTAGGAAATAAGAACGGGATATTAACGGCAGATGGATGAGGAACATCTTGAAACACCATTGGCTAACTCCTAACAAAGTGTGGATTTTTTTAAGACCCGTTGCATAGAGATTAATGGATAGATCCAGCTGGATGTTCCCTCATTTTTGTATCCATTCTGCCTTCGAAAGGGTTATTGAGGCTAAAGAGAACACACCTCAAGTCACATCATCTCCTCCTGGAACCCTCCCTTTCCTCTGGGTAGTACCTGCAACATGAAGTGAAGAGCAAAGAGACCAGACCTTCCATTCTGGAGAGGATTTGGCTGTTCTGACACAACAGAGTATCTTGGTGGTGGAACCCAGGCTGCTTCAGCAACTTTCTCCAAGGAATTTGTAAGGCAGAGCAATTTCTGAGTTTACACCAATTCTCAACTTGTGGTTCCACCACACTCTTGGCACAGTTAACCAGCTCCTCTAATGAAGGGATAAACAGACAGTTTATCCATTTTATGGAATGATTATGTATTTTCTCAATGGAGAAAATGAGAGATCAAAGGCCACTTTTTCTTTGTTTGTTTGTTTTCTTGTTGTTAGGGGTTTTTTCTTATAAGGGAACTAAATAATTGACAGATTATTGACAATCTTTCCTAGACCCTGCCTTCAAAACATTTCAAGTCAACATAAAACTATAAACACTAAAGTAGATATAACTAACCACCCTCTTCTTTGATTCCAGAGTTCTTATCATTTCCAAATAGAAATTCAACTTTCTCTTCTGCCCTTCTACAGTTGAGCTTTTCCATCTTGGCCTTTTTAGTCGAGCTAATCAGTACATTTTTGTCAATGTTTTTTTGTCCAATTTTCTGCATTTTCCCTTCTGCTTAATTGGAACCAAAATAGTTTGGATGGCTGAACTGAATGGAAGTAATTTTCGTCAATTCAGCATTTTGCTGCTGCTGTGCTTCCACATCAAATGGGAGGTGTTAGAGTTCAAGTATCTCATCCCTCCAGTTTTCTCTCTTGGCCAAGAAAATCTTTTTCATTCTGTAGCTTCCCAAAAGATTTTTGCTTAGCTGCTGTTTTGAGACATATTTGCAATCTAGAAGCTGATAGAACAAGCAAAGATGTAAATATTGTCCTGCTGGCAACCACTGATTCATTGAAATGGAAATGATTTATGCAAGAGCTTCATGTTTTGACCATTATTTGAGTGAGGAATGAGGAGCAAAAGTAATTTCAAAACAGGTGCTCTACATTTGTTTGTTTCACAATGTCTTTTTATCATTAGATTTATTTATATTCTGCATAACCTTTCAGATGCACAGAATGTAAAAGTGCAATAGAACAGATAACACACACAACTTTAAATATATCAGTTTCACGGAACTAAAACAAACTCATCCATGCAAGAAGATGGGGGTGGGTGTTGATATTCACTCCTTTTAGCTGGTTTAGGAAAAAAACGCACAAACAAATTAAAGTCATTGCGATATTTCAGGTTTGAAACTTTAGGTGCATAGCAAGCACCAACAGTAATACCCCCAAAACTGTGTTCCCACCAGGCTGAGCTTTCACACCTGAGCAGCCACAGGATGCAAATCATTCCTCAGTGATTTGCATCGTTGAATCAATTCTGAATTGATCGTTCCTCAGTAACTTGTGCCACTGAGTCAATTCTGTGTCGTTTGCATAAATAATTTGATGCCTCAAATCATTCCTCAAGGAGGGCTCCAGGATGGAGCTGCTGCATCCCACCTACACCAGGGCTCCTGAGCATCCTCATCCCCACTGTGCCCTAAAGGCCTGAGCAATTTAGGGTCCATCACCTCCCTTGTGTGTCCCTGGCATTTCCCTATGAGCAAACCTGGCTGAACTTGCACAAAAAACC
The DNA here is from genome assembly GCA_013390025.1 of Pitta sordida. Classification (NCBI taxonomy): domain Eukaryota; kingdom Metazoa; phylum Chordata; class Aves; order Passeriformes; family Pittidae; genus Pitta; species Pitta sordida. The sequence continues at coordinate 2,989 of WEKX01026249.1, forward strand.
CCACTGGAGAATGGAGGAAAAAGGTGCATTTTTGCCCATTTTAGATTTGGTAACAAAAATACAAAACGCTGAGTTGAAGATGACAGACAGAAGCCAGGAGAGAATGTGAATAATCTTACCTTTCAGCCACTGAGCTACAGCAGAGAAATTTCAAGTGGTGGTTGAAAAAGAAGCCTTAACAAGTAGTGCCATTGTGCTGGTGCTGAGCCCTGGCAGCGAGAAGAGCTTTGTGCTCTCGAGTGGTCCTTCTGCAGAAGAGCCATCCAAGGGAGCTGCTGCATCTCACTTTGCTGAGAGCCCTGATTCCTCCTGCAGCGCTGGGACTCCATCCTTGGCAGAGAGGCACTCAGCTCAACTCCTTAGAAATCATTCAAGTGGCTTTTCCAGCACGAGAACGGGGGATGCAGCTGAGGGAGTGAGTGCTGGAGAAGGCAAAGTGTGGCTGAAAACAAAAGCTTCATTCAGGGGGAGCTCAGCCACAGCAGCTCACTCCTCCAGTTCTTCAGGAGTTGGGCATATTTCAGGTGCTGCATTGTTTCAAGTGGAATTTGGACCAATAATAATAATAATCTCTGAAGAGATGCAGGGAGAAGGTCGGGAAGTGGGCTCAAAACTGTTGTCACAGTGCTGCCATTTGTAGTTTTACAGCGCTGTCATTTGTACCTCACAGCAGCTTTCCAGGACCCAAAGGGGCTGCAAGAGAGATGGAGAAGGACTGTGGACAAGGATCTGGAGCGACAAGACGAGGAGAAATTATGTCAAACTACCAGAGGGCAGTGAGAGATGGGATATTGGGAGGAAATTCTTCCCTGTGAGGGTGGGGAGCCCCTGGCACAGGCTGCCCAGAGAAGCTGTGGCTGCCCCTGGATCCCTGGAAGTGTCCAAGGCCAGGTTGGAGCAGTCTGGTATAGTGGAAGGTGTCCCTGCCCATTGCAGCTGTCAGGCTGGATGTGCTTTAAGGTTCCTTCCATCCCCCATCATTCCCTGATTCTATAAATTGCTGCAGAACTTCAGGCTGGAATGCGCATTTTCAGCTCAAAGGAGTCAAATATTAATCAGTCACTTTTTGGTGACATGAATGTTAATGTTGTAAAAAAATGTGTTATTTCAATGTACTATAAGAAATTATAATGTTTTTTACAATTTCAGAGTTTCAGTACATTTATATTGCAGGTGTCAAAACCAGTTGCATGATTCTCCTTCTATTTTAGAGCAAATATACTTCAAAATTCAGTTATCCAGACTTTTGGTTTTGAACAAGAAAAAAACACGTGTACCTTTAAAATACAGCAATAAAATAAATTGAAGGTACTTCTTGCCTTGCAGATTTCAAAACGAAGTTCTGAAGAAACAGGAGTTATGCTCCTTCCCCCAAAAATATTCATAGAGGCTGCATTTTTAATTCCCAGAGCATCTCTCTGATGCTGTAGCTATATAGGGCTGTAGGTACAGGAATATCTAACTAGGAGAGATGTGTGAGGAGGATTGAGAGAGGTGGATGGCAGAGATTAAAGCCTGAATGTCTCTGCCATTACCATATGAGATGCTCGAAATTCTGTGTAGGGCAGGTGTCAGTTCCGAAATGGCAGATGGCATTTTTGGTGCATCAGCATCATTAGTTAGAGCTTCAAAAGTGAAAAAATCCCAACAACTTGGGGATGGGAGTCTCCCTGCGAAATCAGCTCTCCTTCAAAAGGGAAAAAAACCAAGAGGTGAGGAACACGTTCTGAGTGAGGAATCCACAGGACAGAAATGGTAGAAGAAATGGTTGTTACCTCCTGCACGTGCTGCTTTGCACAAGTCCTTGGTGAACTCCTCTGACAGGTCACCTTGGCCTGGATATTTGTGGAGGTTAATTGGGGCGGAGCTGGCACAGCCACGTTTCACCAAAGGTCTGTCAATACATCACTGCAGCCTTCCCCAGTGACAAAACACACAGAAACGTTTAGCTACTTCACTGGGACTGAGAAGAAGAACTGAAAAATGCTCTAAAAATGAATATTTTTAAGGACTGTTGTTGCAGTAGAAACACCTCCTCCTGCAGGTTCAGAGAAACCTGTGAAGAGCAGGAGGGTTAATCTGGTTTCATATTCTTTTTCTCTTCGTGGTGTTTGGGAAAAGCTGTGGCCCAGGTACTGATTTGGTCTCAGTCCCTCGGGTCCCTTTGTTGTAAATGTGATCTCCTCAGAGCATGGGGGACAATTTCAGCTGGAGATGAGGACACATGTACCAGCAGGCTGCAGCTTGGCCTTTGGCCATTCTGCTCCTCTGCCCTTTGCCCCGCACAACAAAGTAAAGAAAGATCTTAAAAACTGAGGGGGAAAAAAAGCCGATTCTGTTTACATTAAAATTCATGAAGACATGATTTGGACTTTAATCTCAAAAAGTCACAGTACTTGCTTGAAAGGACAGTTCCTCACCCACGGACTGGGCCAGTTTAAAAAAAATTCAGCAATTGCAAAGACAAGAATGACCTTTTTTTTGGAGCAAGTAAGAAACACTGGGGAGGTCTGATTGTCCAGCTCTACCCTATTTTCTCTCTTCTCATCACCTCAGTGTCTTTTTATTTCTCTTCCCAACACTATAAGACAGTTTTCTGAAAGAAAAAAAAAATAAGATTAACAAGGACGTGTCTGGCAATGATGCTGATGACATTTTCATGTTCATCTTTGTGCCTTACTGCTACCATACAGCATATTCTCAGCTTTGTCTGCATGCTCATTTATTTCCTAATTTGTCTTTGAGAAAACCTACAAGTACTAAAAAAAAAAAGAAAAAAAAAACCAAAACTGGGCTTCAAGATGTTATATTTGACTTGAGGGTGCTGGGAGATAGACAAGATGAAATGTCAGATGAATATTTCCATACTTCAAAGGACAGCAAATGATTTGCAGGGGTTAGGAAGCAATGTCAGGTTCTCTCTCGTGCTTTGTGGGGGAAATACCAGTTACTGAGAGTACATGAAGAGTTTTTCCATGTTCCCTGAGGAACGAGGGCACCAGCACAGGGGGAAGACCAGCCATGGGTCCAGGTCTGGTTGTAAAGGGAAATAAAACACCACCATTTTCCTGACCACCATTTCACAACAACACATTTTAGGTGTTATGATATAAAGGGCTCCGCTTCATCCAGGAGCAGGTGGTCAACACCTCTCAAAATAGCAGCACTCCAGCGTTGGATTTCACCTCCCAAACGAGTGGCTCACTCTGTTAGCAAATGGATCAAGTGCTGGGATTACACACTCTGCATCCTCAGGACACATTTAGTACCAGGCCAAGGCCTTTTATTTTCATCCCAGCACCGTGGCATTTGGGATACTGGACCTAATGGGGAATGACTGGCAGCCTTAACGACAAAACAATATTCCAAGCTGAGCTCATGCCTTGCAATAACTGAACACAGCTCGTGGGATAGCTCTGGGAATCTTCCCTGTGAACAAAAAGAGTCCTGCAGTTCTCTCATTTAATTAAATTTAAATCTATGGGGACTGACAGTGCATGGCTTGGGCTTACACGTTTCCTGACTCGTTCTTTGCAGCTTAATGTCATTGTGAAGTAGTTTTTAATCAACAGACACTCTTAACTGGAAATGAAGCTGACACTTAGTTACCTTGCTATAAGGAATTTTATTAATTGCAGCACTAAATACAGGGAAAATATCTAAGATGACTTGGACTAATAAAACACGAGGCAGTAGCACAGAGTTCACTTTGTCATTTCCTCTTATGTGTGACTTGCACTTGTGGTTGTCTGGAATTTTTTTTAATGGAAGGGGTTTATTTTCACCTGGTTTTGTTGCTTCAAACCAAATTATTAAGGGGTTATACTACATTAGGTTGAAACTTGTGTTTTAGAAGCATATTTCAACATTTGTTGGGTAAAACTGCTTTCAGTGCTGGTTTATGGGGAAAGATATCTGTGCATAGGATTGAGTTGTAAACATAGATACAGATATAACTGTATGGATAAAAAAATATGTGAATCACTTAATTCAGTATTTCTTAGAGCAGATTTCTGCTGAACTGTTCCTGACCAGGATCCATGTAGCACAGGGAATGGAATTAGTCATGTTGCATTAATGAAATATTAGTCAGGAATGGTGCTAATTGCTAAATCCAGGACCTTTTAAATTTAGCATTTCTAGGCATAGGAAGACAGCATGGGATTATTTAAGTCAATAAAGTTCTTTTTAACATAGGGAAAGCCTCAAAAGGTCTCTCAAATACAAGTTTTCCTCTGTCACAAGCTTCTAAAAACTCAGTGTGCACATAGACAGTCGTTAGAAATCTAGAGAAGACGCTGAAATATCTGACAGTTTATTTTCTCTCCCTGTGCTGCCCCTCTCTAATTACTAATTACACTGTTCATGGCCACAGACCTTAGAGATCATGTCACCCCATCCCCTGCCATGGACAGAGACACCTTCCACTATGCCAGATTGCTCCAACCTGGCGGTGGGACCTTCCAGGGGTCCAGGGGCAGCCACAGCTTCTCTGGGCACCCTGTGCCAGGGCTTCACAACAGCCAAGAATTCCTTTCCCATATCCCATCTCACCCCACCCTCTGGCAGCCATTCCCCCCTTGTCCTGTCGCTCCATGACCTTTCCCGAAGTCCTAAACTGATTTTTCCAGCCAGGTCCACTGTGGTAAGACATAATCTAAACAAAGGGCTCTTCCTGGGCCTCCTGCTCCTCTGAAAAGCACGGAAAATTTCTGATAATAATCACAGGGAGATACAGGACTGGTGATCCCAGGAGGCATCAAGAGCTACAGTGAACAGGAGCAGTGACAAGAGCTGGACAGAGCAGGAGTAAATGGAGAGAAGTGGAAATTTGTGGCTGATGAAAGGAGCGGTGATGGAGGTACAGCCAGAAAGGAGAGAGGGAAAAGTGAGGGAGGCACACTGTGCCCTGCAGAGCTGTAACTGCAAAACTTCAAAGACACTTTCAAAAACACAGGGAAAAATACCTGTAGAGATACAGGGTAAAACAAATCTTCACAAAATTACAGAAAATCCTAATTAGAGACAACTGGAGTCAAGAAATAACAGACATTTATCCCCTGCAATAGGCACCTCTGCAAGAACCAATCAACATATTCCTGGGCTTTATTTGTTTAGCAAATAGCTGTGCTCTGTCTGCCAATCCACATCACCCTCCCCAGCAGGTTCACAGACAAGGGAACAGCTTTCCACTGAGTTCTCCTAATGTTAAACTGTCAGCAAAGCACACAGCCTTCCCTCTCCCCAGCCTCCTGTCAACTCTCACATTGCTTTGTTCTTCCCTCTGTTCCTCCTGCAAGTTACAGGTTGGTAACTTAATGGGGAAACAGGGATCTGGTTATAAAAGAGATAAAGGGAGGGATTAAACTTCTTTCCCCCTCCATACCCTGGCGCTTCTTTAACTTGTAAAGCAGAGATTGGAGTCCCTCTTTCCATGCCCGTGTTGTGCTCGGAGCCTCAGAGTCGACAGCCTGCGGTTGTTGAGCAGGTTGTGCTGCTGAGAGACAGAAACAGCCAATTTGTAGTTGCTGCTACATCCAAGCATTCCGAGATGGCTGTGCTTGGGCAGCTCTGCACATCCCACTAAGGAGACATGCAAGTGCCCCGGGTTAGGAAAGTGTTCTCTGTGTGTGGGAAGAGAACAGGGATTTTATGTTGGAAAAAGAAAAACCACAACCCTCTCTCAAAGTTGTTTCGTTTTTGCTGAAGGGACAAATGAAGGGGTCAGTGTTGGGCCCAGTACTGTNAAACAGACGTTCTATAACCCAACAAAGATGGGCCATGACACCTCAAGGGAAGCACCTAGAAATAGAATTGCAAAAGATTCTAGAATCACATCATGGAAAGGGTTTTTTGCCCATATTTACTTAGGAATAAAAACCTCATTGGGAAGGATATGCAATTAATGGCAATTCATACACTAAAAATACAGAATTAAGTGCAATATTTCATGACTATCACAGAGGAATGGGAATTGTATCAACTGAAGGCAGCAAGGTAAGGGGGAAAAAAATAGTACATTATATTGTAATGGGAGGTGATGTCAAAGAGCAAAAAACCATGTGATGGAATTTCAAATCCCAGGAGTAAAGCTCCAGGCTGAGGAACGCTGGAACTGAGTGTTTTGGTGTGCAGTGCTGCTGCTGCTCTTTCCATACACATTTTCTATTTCTGGTGTTATACATAAATCAATGTCACAACAGAAAGATAAAATGATGCACACTTGGAGTAAAACCCAAACTTACCTCTTTATGGGTTATTTGCTTCTTAGATATTATTTAGAAAGCATGAAATGAAACAGAATAGCTGTTTGGAAGCTGCCCTCAACGCAAGAGTGGGGGAGACAAATTTCCCAGATTCACCAGCTCTCTGCACTCCCAGTTGGTTAAACCCAGGGACAGTCTGAGCATAACAATAAAAAACCCTCTTATTTTTCCTGTTACAACAAATTCAAGGTTGTATAACATCAGTTTGAAATAAATAATGATAATAAAATAAGTCTAATATCCACTCACTGAAATCAAACAAGAACACCGTGCTATTTTCAAAATTGTTCTTGTTATAAATCAATGCCAATTAAACCTCAATATAACGTGTTAATTTCAGAAACAAGAAAAAGTTATTTCACATTGCTCCTTGGTGCGTGTGCACATTTCTTCTCTCGGAAGTTAATTTGTAATTATTGTGAGGTTTAGAGCAGTTTGGAGGTAAGATGCAAAGGCAGCTTTGTAAATACCTTTTTCTCAGGCACAGCATCTGTTGCTAAGCTCTAAATACACACATATTTTCAGGTAATGTTTTCTCATCCATGGCGAGGCTTAATTCGTTCTCGTGATTCTGATGTCTCCTATTATTTAAAATATCAGATGATTGCATTGTTAATCTCCCAGTTAACCACTGGCCTTCCCACCCTTCGTAAATGCAAAAACTACGTGTCTCTTCTTGCGAATGGCTTCATCTCACCCAAACTTCTCAAAGACATCCGCGCTGCTAAATATATTAATAAATAAAGCAATAGGACCTTACAATCTGATCATTAGCACTTAATAGCCTTAAAATGTATTTTCCTTCCTACGGGGCGAATGTAAGAGTCTATTCTGTAATGAATGACAAAGGCAGTGTAATGAAAGTACAAGCAAGGAAGGAGTTTCCAGAGACAGTTGGTATCTACATCAGAGATCTACTCGATTCAGTAGCTAATTGCTCATTCAGTGGCTAATTGCTCAGTATCACATTATGTGCTTGTCTGCAGTCAGCTCAAATGGCTTTCGCAGGGACTCCTTAATGGCCCAGTTCTTGCATTAAATGTAATTATTCCAGCTGCCATCTGGAATATTGAGCAGGTAGGAGCAGCCTCCCACCACCTGCAGAACCTTCAGCTGCTTTCCCAGCCATCCTAGGACCTTTTTCCCAGCAAAGGTGCTGCTCTGCTCCCTTTGCGGCATCAGAGGGATCCACCTGCCCCACATTCCCAATGTGCCACCCTGGTATTGCCTGTCCTGGAAGGCAGCAGGGAAAGCCACCATTTGGTCCCTCCTTGGTGGCACCTGTGACCCCACACACGACCCTCTGCTGCTCCCAAATTAGAGTTTAATAAATCCCATTCTCTCTCCACTACTGGGTGAAGAACATTAGGTCCTCAGGAAAAAACAAAATGGTGGTGCAAGGTGCAGGTCCACACTGGTCGGCCAATTTAGAGTCTACATTAGCTTTGCTAAAGCATTTCAGAACTGTGGGACAGCTCAGATGGTTCAGGGGCCATTTCAAGGAGAACCACACAACTGCAAGAAGGAAACACTTTCCAAGTCTGTGTTCTACCTTCCAAACATTAGAAAACATTTGAAAGGAGCACAAGTCACAAGCACTGCAGGTAAAGCAAGGCAAGAACATTTACAACTTGCTGAGCATCAATGTGTTTAGATATATCTGGTGGCCTCTGTAAAGCAATTTATGCTACACCAGCCGCTGCATGGAAACAGCATTTTGTATCCAATTTAAAAACATGAATGTTGTGTCCTTACCCTAGAGCTTAAAGACAATTTACAGAAGTAGGGCAGTATGAAGTATTGCCACAATAAAGTGTTGTTTTACCTCCCTTTTACAGCAAAAATTAGGGGAACACTGCAACCGTTGTCAAGCCTTAAAATATGTTTGCAATAAAATAGAAGCCATTGGCTTTCTTTAATTTCAATAGGTTTCTTCATTATTCAAAAGCCTCTCTAAATCTTTCATAGATTCAGATGTGATTTTTTTTTTAGAGGAAGTACATAATACTTCAGCAATTAATCTGAGTCTCTGGCTACTGAAAAATTGGGCATTGATGGTGTTTCTGTATTTTTCTCATGGAGAGAGGAAGCATTTTAATTTGTCAAAATTTACTTATTAGTTCCTTTAAGTTGGCAGGAGTTTGAATAGTATTATATGTAAATGCCTTTCTGGTAATATTCTTCTAGAATAAAGGAAGGAACACTTAATTAGTCACTGTGAATTAATTTGAGATCCAACCTAGTGGCTGGAGATTTACTTTTACTTGGACATGAATGATATATTCTTGTTCAAAGAAAGTTACTGTCTTTTTAATCACATAAAACTTCCTTAGTAAAGAGTGAGAACCCAGGATACAGTGAGCTAATACAGCCAAGAGAAATTACTTTCATGACTGTTCTCAGTGAATAAAAGGAATTAGCAAAATGTTCAATAATATGTAAATACCACGGGTTACCATCTCTTCCCCTCAGTGAGAGAAACACAGAGTAGCTCTGGGAAGTCCAGGCTAGACTATTTTAATTGACAATAAGCAGCACTTCACTGCATGATTATCCCCTCTGAAACAACAGAAAATACCAGAGGATTAATGTAAAGCAATGAGATGATGATGTAAAGCAATGAGATGATCAACATCCAAATCCTTAGAATCTCGGAGGAAGAGCAGCCTGGATTTGGGGTTTGCAGGTTTGGGCACACCACGGACACAGAGGATGGCTGGAGGTGGAAAGAAATTTCTCTAATTGGCATTAAAATCAGTGAATGCAATCACAGATTCATCTGCTGCTTTTGGAATTATGATAAAGGATGGACAAAGTATTCGCGAGTTGTCTAAACCAAAATAACGGTGAGACTCGTGAATCAGAGTGGGTTTAGTTGGAACAACCCTGTAACTCCTTCAGCTCAAACCAGTCCCTCTCCATGGTCTGCAAACCCTGAGCTAAATGGTCTTTAGATCAACAGGCAATTCCAGTGTTCCTGCTGACAAACCCAATTTTAAAGTGATCCAGACATGGAAGAGTTGCTGATGCCTTTGTGAGAAGCACTTGAAGGAATAAACTTTAAACAGAGGGGAAAAAAGTAAAGGAAAATAAAAAGGAAAACAATCAGTAGAGGACATGGCAGATATTTGGATTTTACTGCAGTGTTTGACATCATCTCATGAAATCTTAATTGAAAAATTAATTCAAGTCAGCTTGGCTGGAGACAATGGTGTGTGGATTGAATATTGGCTACAAGACAAATGAAAAAATGATGATAAACAGCTGTGTAACAAGATGGTTGGAAATGTCCAGTGGGGTAACACACACTGATTGTTAGTCTGGGTTTACTTTATAACTTCATTAATGATTTAGAAGAAAGACATAATTAAGATCTTAATTAAACACACAGATTATCCTCATTCTAGAGGATCTGAAATGTCAATAAAGAGATTGAAATAGAAAAGGACTGATAGGAAACATGGGTGAAACTTGGCCAAAACTGATTCATCAAGGGAGTAAAATTATTTTGCTGCAAACACAAACCCAACATAAAACATGGAGCCAGTCAGAAGATGAACCATTAGAATAAGCAATTTAGGAAGTGGAAGAGTAGCAATGGATAAGAGTTAGAGGATGTTACAGGAATTACAAAAAGTAAAATGCAGGTTTAACATCCAGTGGAAGTTCAGCCATGGACTTCAAAGGATTGTGGACACAGATGGCGGTCACAAAACATGGATTATCTGCAACCTTGTTCTGGCCATTGCATGCAACTCTGAGAAATGCTCTCCCAGAAAGACATTAAATTGGAAGGAAATCAGAGAAGAGACAGAAGGAAAAATTAAGGGGTTTTGTAAGAGCTGAAGGGGGAAGAAAAACGAAGAGAATCAAGCAGTTAAAATTTGGCCAAATAGGGAATAAGCAGGAACACAATAATAGCTTTCAAGTGTCTGAGGACATGAGTTTGTAGGAAGGATAATAATTATTCACTCTGTTATATGGCACTGCAATTGCAACAGGTGAAGGGAATATATTACAAGGGATGAAAGACATTTGGTGTAAATATCAGGCAATGCAGCATATTGAAATGTTAAAGAGATGGAAGTCCTGTGGTCGGGGATTTCAGCTATTGAAATGCAGAGAGGAATCTTCTCTATTCCCCAGGACACCATGGAATACTCATATTTTAAGGCAGATATATCCTCTCCCAGCCCCTTCCTGTGCAACTCCCATATGTTTTAAAGGCCACACCAGGAGATGCAGAATTAGCAGGGGATAAATTGTTCTTAATGAATAAACGCTCTCCATATCTTTAGATTGCCTCATCTTCTCTCTACTTTTACCCCTCTCTGATTAAGATTACAACTTTTGCTCAAACTTAGTGGTGAAGTGAGTATCTTCAAACTGCTTTGCTTTACTCATAAGCAAAAAAAAGGCTTTACTGGGATAGAAAATGGGGATATTTGTAGCAGAAACCCAAAGATTTGTTAGCAGGCGACATAATTTTACCCATGGTTTGTCTTAGACTGCTCTTGTCTCTGCTAGAAAATCTGTCTGGAGGTGGGGTAGGACTTCTTTTCTGGGGTTTTTCCTCTCTGGCCACATTATTTTCTCAGCTATCTAGATGCTAAAATTATTGACAACACTAAAAGCCATTAGTAAACTTATTTATTTGCATGTGCCCACTTATTTGTGCAGCAATGAGTTGAACCAGAAAGACAAAATGTAAAAAGTTGACTTTTATGCCATAACACAGCCCATGATAGGGGAGGGAGTTATGTATTCTACAGTTTCTGCCCTTTTCCACCCTGTGTTTTAGTTCTCAGCTCTCTACCCAACCTAGGAAGCAAAGATTATAAACTCAAATAATAAATGAAGAAGTTGTTTTACTTATTTTCTTTCAGAAAAGCTATTTTATAGAGAGTGAATTACAAAACTGAATGTATTTGGTTTGGCCAAGTCTGGTTTAGGGAGTGACTTTCTTGAAGTCAAGGAAGCACTGGTGTGAAAAACCATGTAATAATGAGTTATTAAAACTAGAAACTCTTCTGATCCTTACATGAACTAGGACAGCACCACTGACAGCCAAGGAGTCTCACTGTTCTGAGAATCAGGCTAAATTCACACTGGGGGTTTCTGTGCTGGTAGTTTATCCCCAGGTAAATTCAGCCTGTGCTCTGATTTATACTTGTCTGAAAAGACATTCAGAATCAAACTCGAATAAAATTCAGTCTTGAATATATGCACAAATTATATTCCTTCTGGAATGAAAAAGATTAAGAATTAAGTCTGCTTAAAACAAAGAACTAACTCAAAATTAAACAGAAAACACATATTACATAAACCACACACTGGAAAGTGTCCTGACACTCTCGAAAATCAAGATTCTGTATATCTACACACTTGTATTATGAACTTAAAAGCATGAATATGTTTTATTCCTTGCCAGGTTTGTTCTTCTACTTGGAAAACATTTATTCTGTTGCTTGTTTACACTGAATTTAGAATTAATGTGACTGTTCTAGTCGAGCAAAAACAACCTTGACTTGTATTAGGCATCATTTTATCATGCCAAGATATCTTGTGTAAAAACATAACGTGAACACAGTTCTCAGAATTAAGCTGGTTAATGATTACTATAGAAACAGGTCAAGGATCAAAAGAGACAGTAAATTCTTGTGAAGTGCATGTAGTTTATAGTTTCAAATCACAATAATGAAAGCCAGAGCTGTCTCCATGTGTGCTGAATAATTCCAATATCCAGAGCTGAAATATCACAGTCTCAGTGAACAATTTTCCAGAGAAAAATAATCAAAATAATAATGCCAGTGGTTTACTCATAGAAAATGATACCCTGTTGTAAAGTAAAGCCTTTCTCAGGTACAATAATATTTACTGAAAACTTACATGAACCAAGCCACGGGTTTGTTAAATACTATAGAGCCAAAGAGAGACTCCAGTCAGGTTTCCTAAGGAGTTTCTCAACCTAAACCCATTGTCCTGCTCCAGCTTTTCCCTGAGAACCTGCTCAAATACTGCATCCATCTCCTCCCCCCAGCACTCCACCCATGGGACACTCCTTTGGGGTCTCTCAGGTCCAGGACACCACTGAAAACCAAACATATGCCTGTAATTCCACATCTTAAACGCACGTACCTTGGAATAAAACACCCTGGTTGGGTTTGCTGGTGCTGAACAGGATGGGTCTTGAGCAAGAGGGGGCATGATGTGTGGGCATGGCCAGAGGCTGAGCACAGGAGCTGCTCCACATGCAGTGGGGGGAAGAACTGGCTGCTGGAATGAGGGTGTGTGAGTGGTCCCAGAAATAAGGCATCAACACAGATTTTAAACGGGAAATGCCCCCAGGTCCCTGCACCCCCTCTCCTTAAAAAGGCTCCCAGTCTGTGTCATCCACACCACCTGTCACCACCTCAGTTTCAGGTGGCACCATCCCCAGGTGTTGGCTGCTAATCATTAACATCCCCCTAACGAGCTAATCATGGTGCTGGCCTGGCTGTGCCACCCATTTGGGGTTTAACACTGAGTGAGTGACAAATTCTTAGAGTTGCACAGTGGTTTGAGTTGGAAGTGATCTCAAAGCCCATCTCACTCCAATCCTCATTCCACTCCCTTCCACTATCCCAGGTCGCTCCAAGCCCCATCCAATCTTGCCAAGAACACTTTTTGAGTGACTCCACTCTCACATGGTCACCTTTGAACCTCTGAAGTTGTTTAATGTTTAATTACATGGACTCAAGAGCATAAGAACAGGAGGCTCCTTAAGCCGCGAGTGATCATGGAAGCAGCTGGAGCCTGGCAACTCTAATCTCCAGCTGAACTTCCTTGTGTTGTTTTAGTTGGCCAAAACTCAGGACAGAAATGGCTCAGACTCAAGATTTTGTAATGCAGATGGCAAATATGTATAGGACTGAGGATACAGTCACGTGGCGACATTGCAGGTTGGCCAAGCATGAACAGTGGAGTTTCTTCAGCTTGGATTAGTTTTCAGTTTTTTCCTTTCTGGAGCAAAATTTCGGGGTTTTATATTCAATTAAAATAATCACAGAAAATTATATTTAAAAAATACTATTTAAAAAAATCAAAACAAACCACTCCAACTCCCGTCAACTATCTTCTTTTTCATCAGAAAATTGGAAGTGGAAAAGAAAGTACTTCCATGGCCCAGCATGTACCTGACCAGAACACAGCCTTGTCTCACTGAACTGATGTCCCACACTCATACAACCATGAAAACTGAATAACTGGATTGGATGTCTCCCTCAATGTTATACTGGATTTTAATGCTTCTTTATTTCTAACAAAAGCAACGTGGAATTTAAATTCTGCTCAACCCTGGGAATTAAAACTGCAGTTATAGAAAACAATTAAGCCTACTCCTTTTGGACCCTGGAAAGGATTTAAAAACAAATAAAAACCCTCCAGTCCTATCAGTAACTATAAAAATATGCAATAACAGGGAAAGGTCTCAGCAAAAGTGGGAAAGGCACAGATGAGTAAACACAACTGAGAAGAACTGTGTGTGGTTCATTCAGTTGTTTGCCAAAGTTACCTCAGTACGTTATTTACAGATAAAAAATAGCCTATCGTTGGAGTCATGTGGTGCTTCTGGCTCCTTAACCTCCTGCTTATCTGATGGGTCAACCAGCAATTGTGGGTATAAATAGTTTGGTGGCTTTGGTAGTCGGCTCTTGACCTGGAAAAGTACTTTTATTCAAAGGAACGAGCAGCCAGACGGGAAAATCAGCTTTCAAGGTTGGTCCTTTCTGCTTCGTTTTCAGATACATGAGTGTCAGAAGGGAGAGAGGTGCAAGTGCTGATGAGATCAGACAGGCAGGTTGGAGTAAATAAACAAAGACCTGCTGGTTTCCCCTTAGTTTAGGAGATAATTTGATGCCACTGCCGCGGGTCTGACATTTCAGTGGGCAAAGGATGAGAGTGGCACCAGCTGGACCTGACAGCTCCTCATCCAGGGGCTCCCGGGCCTTCGGTGCCCTTCGCTCCTGAGCTCTGGACTGTCCCCTGGGAGGCTGTCAGTCCTGATGAGTTTGCCTCTGGCACTGGCCCAGAACAGCTGGAGGGCATTCAAAGCTCCAGTCAGCCTTGGGAATCTGGGAAAACTGAACTGAGCTGCACCCAGAGCTTGGGGCAGGCTGCTAGACGTGCCTTGCCCCAGGCTTTGAGCTGCAAACACAGCGTGGACTAAAGGTGTTCAGCAGGAAACTCAGCAGGAGTCCTCCTCAAACGAGTATTAACTAATTGCTGATGGATAAAAATGTTGTGGTGTTGGTCCTTTCTATATCATTTATTGTTGAAAAAGCAAAATGTGGAAATGAATCGTAGATTATAGAAAGGAATCCTAAAAAGGTTTGGGTTGGAAGGGGCTTTAAAGACCGTGTGGTTCCTACTCCATGCCCTGGGCTGGGATGACATCCATCCGATCAGGATGCTCTGGGTCACATCTGGTCTGGGAGAACACACTTAAATGAATTACAATACTTCATTATTAGACATTATTACTGAAAAATCTCATTTTAGAGAAGCACAAAAAGGACATACAAAGAGCTCTGTGTAGCACTGGGGGGACATCAAGTGACCGTACAACATGTACAGACACATGGGAAGGCAAGGGAATGGTTTGCAGCCAGTTTACTGGGGGTCACTCCTGTGCTAAAGGGGACCAGTGTAGGAAGGAGAAGAGGTACAGAGGAGGAAAATTCACTGATTAAATATGCCATGGTAAAAAAAAAATCAGTATCAGTCTCTAAATTGTACAGGAATATTGAAGGCAGAATTAGCATTATGTGATGCAAACTCACCGAGATAAAAAGAGGCATCAGTGTGGAAAACACAAGTATTCTTTTCTCTTTAAAGTGTTAGTGGGGACATCAAGGTGGAATTAAAGTGTTTTAACTGTCAGTTGCTTGCATCTACCAGATCCCCCTGAGAGTTTTCCAATCATCAAAAATCCATCCCTAATCAATGCACTCAGACTTGTGCTGCAGTTCCCAGCTTTCTCTCGAGCTCATCGTGCTGGCAGGTGTCTCAAAGAGTATTTTAAACACAACCAATGGAGCTCCCACTTCTGGGCTGATTTCCTGCTTCTCCACTGGCACAGAAGGGGTGGCAAAAGGGTTCATGCTTCAAAGGTGTGGGGTTTTTTCTTGTGCCATGAGATCTACAAAGCTCAGATTTACCCTCCCTTCATGGTGGCTTTCCAACGTGCTCTTTACTTGTGCTGGGGAAGCTGAGAGCTTTCAGGGCTGGTGAAGGTCCTTGGAGGTTGTTTGCAGCTAATCCTTGGTCACAGCCCAACAAAGCACTGCTGATATCCTGGAGCTTTCACAGTTAAAAATTCCTGTAATAAAATATCGAGCCTGCCAGCTCGCTGATCAGATCCAGGCACCTGAGGAGCGCCTGTTCCTTCTTCTCCAGCTTCCTCACGATTTGTGCTCAGTTTTCCCCTTTTCCCTTCCCTTCTCTCTCCCAGCTGACCCCAAGGGCACCTGCAGCAGCCAGAGATGGGCTGTGGCACAATTAAGTGACTCATCAGCTGCCACAGCCCAGAGGTCTATGCTGCAGATAACCCGGCTCATTAACACGTGTGATCCCGCAGTAGGGCTTAGTCAAACCTTTGCGTTCTTCCTCCTGGAATTGACCTCGTTTTAGAGATTTGTTGCTGGACGGCCAACATTTGTGCTCAGGTCTTTGGATCCTGGAGAAGCCAGACTGCTCCAAAGATCCCAGAGCTCCTCATCTTTGCATAAACATCTTTTCCATGAGCAGCGCACTTGTTTCGGTGAGCAACAGCAGTAAATCACCGCATTTCTAAGCATCCTGAAAAATAAAGTTCCCAGGCTTTCCCAGCTGTAAAAGCTGAAAGGCTTTTCTTCCCTTTCTGTGCCTGGTTTTCTCTGGCAGAAGGATGACTGTTACACAGCAATTTTCTTTCCATGTTTTTAAAGTGGCTGATTTTAATTTGGATGTATTTTCCCCTGAAAATCCTTCCAGTCAATATGGAATTACATAAAGCAGCTTTCGGAAAACCAGTCTGGATACCCAATTCCTCCTGTCCCAGTGCCATGCAGAGCCTACATTGCCAGACCATCTAGTGAGGGAATAAATTAGGTCTCAATATTCACTCCAGGACATCCCAGCCCTACTTTGCCTTGCAAGTTGTTTATTTCCTTGGCTTCTTTATCCCTGTTCCCAGAGTTTCTCTGACTCAAGAAATGATCTTCCCTCATTTCTCTCACCCAAAATAAAACTGCAAAGTAGATGGGGTGGGTGAGGCCAGAGGGAAGGACGGGCACTGGGGGCCCTGTACATCAAGTGAGGAAGGCACAAGGAATGACTCTGGGCAGCCCAGTGGCCCTTCATTTCTGTGCAGAACAAATATTTTTCAAAAAGTATTTATTTTTCATGCCTCGGCACTATCACTTTTGATGGTCTTCACTCTACCAGCCTGACCTCAAAGAAATGAGAATGAAATAAAGATGTGTATATGTATTTCTGATTCCTGCACATCAAGAATGGTGCTCTGAAATAGACAGAAGCAGATCAGCTTGGCTTAAAAATATGATGCAATTTATGCAGATATTTCCATAAATCTGACCATTAAGAACCATCCATGAAGGGAGAATATAAAAAGAAATTGTAAAATTCATAATAAAAAGAGGTTTGTATCTGTTTATCTGGGAAGGGGAGTAAGGCTTCGAATCACTACTGACTGAGATTGTCAAAGGCTCTTCTATTGGGCACAAAGAGGGATGAAACTACAAGATTATGTTTAATCAAGGAATGAGTGAAATAATAGATGATGATTTTTTTTATAACAGTTGAGATCTAGACATGATACAGTAAGTCTGAACGAGTCATGCTGTGGAAAACACCTGATTTTTGTTGAACAACATGTTCAAAAGGAAAAAGTTATCAACCTGCACCAGCAAACAGATGTTTTGGGGTTTGTGGTGGTTAATAGGCCTCTGTAGCCTAATTAAACTCTGTAATCAGCTAAGTAACACTGAAACATCTAAGGAAAGAGAGATGCTACATGTTTAACAAAATAAACTATTTTGTTCAAAGTTACTGTTATCCTTGTCTTTAAGAACAAGAGAGAGGTAAAGGAGACACTGAAAAATGCATATTTAAAAAAATATTGAGAACATAATTTGAAAATTTAAATTAAATTAAATAAAAATGTGCCAATAAAGATTGGGGGTATTTCCTAAATTCCTTTCAAGCATTGATTTCCATCAGTACCATCACAACTGCTCATCTTGCATAGAAAGGGAATGTTTGGCTTGTTCTACATCCAACCTGAAATAAACCACAATTACCTTCAGTTCTAAACTCCTCTTGAAAGGGGCAAATGGAAGTTGAGAAAGTTCCCAAGCACATTTTTAGAAAAATGAGATATTTTAGGTGTCCTACGCTGGGCAGCATTATTTAAAATGCAGATGAAAATATTCCATAGTGCCTCAGGCTGCCATAAGGCAGCTGATTTTCTGAGATCATTGTTTCATCAGCTGACAATGGAAATTAAATGTTCAGCTTTGTTTTCTGCCAGTTCCTCCTGCCACGATGCCCATGAAATACACCACCAAGACAACTTCTTGGCTGAGCTGACTCTTAATCAATTTATCTTCTGAATCATGAGCAGTCATCCTACTTATATTTTTATCTTGATATATGTGCCCAGGACATTTGAGTTGAGTTTCTGTGCTCACTGTGACCATGGGAGCCCGTCAGCTTTGGAGACAGTGCCCAGCTGAAAGATTTTTTTCTGGTCAAAAAGGAGCAGAACCACGTGTAAAATGACTTTTTTCTTTACACTTCTCAGAGCTCCTGCTGCCCAGAAGACAAGCAAGATTTGCTTCTTCTGAATGTTTGCCACGTTTTGTTTTTCGTGGCTGAAACTGAGTTCAAAATCAAGAGGATGTGCAAAAGCTTTTTAATTGAGCTTTATCTTCTTTGCTGGCAGTCACCTGAAACACATGAACCATTTTTGGCTGCTTTTGAAGAACAGGTAGATATTTTTACTGTGTTATTTTGATTTCTTTTCTTTTTTTTTAAGTGTTAAACAACCATCTCTGAATCCATTAATGTCTGGATTGGTAGATTCATGGATCTTCATCTGGATGAAACTTCCTCGGCTATTTTTCTGAGATGGTTACATTTACCGGAAAATGAGGAAAATGGGTTGTATACTTCCATGCTGAACATCTGCATGCGTGCATTGTATCACTTAAACCTTTAAGAATAATTTATTTTACATTTCAAGAATCCTTTTGATGCTTCATGCCATTCGTTCAGCTATAACAACAACGTTGTTCCACAGCGTGGCTCCCTTTTTAGATTTTTCTTTTCTATATACAAAGGAAAAATACATTTTATCTACCTTGCAGAGCTCCAGACTCACAGAATGTTTAAAAGAAAAATTGTCTTTGTTCTGATTTATGAGCAATCACAAGTAATACAGATTCCTCCCCTGGGACATTTCTACTGAAGTGGAACCACATTGAGATTGAGCTTCCTCCTCGTGTGCCCTGAGTCTGGTGGGTGCTATTCCAATGTGAGGCAAGCACAATTATTGCAATAGAAAGTGCAGGATCTCTGCTGAGTAAGCAAGAAGGAGCTTTTGCATTATCCCAGGAATTTAAAGGGAAAAAAAATTCAATCCCAGCAGCGACTCTCAGGGCACTCCATATTAACCTCTCTGCATGTCAAGAATTAGGACTTTTTTCTTCTCCTTTGTTTTCTTTATCTCTTGAGTAGTTTTTAATCCACGGCAGAAATATACCTTTCACCCTGTAGTTTTTAAATTTCCATACTAAGCTTTGGTGATGGATTGGGTCATCATCTTTCAAAACTACCACTGGATGATTCCCTTGGGTTGGCTTTTATCCCGGGACCCTGACTGCTGCCATTCAACAGATTTGTGGGGCAGGAATTTTAACCATTCCCTCCCATGCAGAGGGAATTTCCCCTCATTTCGCCATTTTGCAAAGGTTCTGGAGTTTAATATTCCCATTTCTCATCCCATCTGAAACACTGACCTTGACACAGTTTCCTGTCTGTACATTGGACAGGAGGAAATCTGAAAACGTCCAACATAAAATTATCCTCTTTCTTAAAGGACAGATTCCCATCTCAGCGAAGGAGATGGACAGAAACAGGCTATAAAGCAGCTAAAAATCTGGTTGTATCCTTTGGGAAGCTATTTTTGGATAGCAAGCAACTGTACAGCATGTAATCTGCCACTAAAGTGTGATCCACAAGGCAGGATTGTCCCAGCTCCCCTCTGGGAACTGAATAACCTGAGTTGCTTTTCTTGTGGTATGGCAATTCCTGATCCAGTGTATTCCCACTGAGATGCATCAAAGAAAAGAAGCCTTTCCCCTTGTTTTTAAGCTGAGCTAAAAGCTTTATCTTTTTTTTTTCTGAGTACTTTGAGGGAAGATGGAGGACAGGATGTGTTGCAGTTGAGGAGGAAGGCACAGTGTGGAAAAGCTCCCAAGAGCCAAGGAAAAAGTTGGAGAGTAGTTGAGGAAGAGCCCTAATAGCTCAGTAAATGCTTAGTGATGTGGATGCTAAAATCCAACTCAATCCTCTCCAAATGTGACAGATTCATTTGATCTGGGTTTAAAGAACTGAGGTCCTGGGTTAGGCTTGTGTTGTGGCACAAACCTGTAAAACTGGTTTTATCGAATTACCTGGTTTTGTGAGGGAAAGTACTGTCAGGATCCAGCCTTGAATCTCAGCCAGGTTCACCTTTTCCTTTATCTCATGTACATCTGGCAGGTGGTGGGTTCAAAGGCAAACTGAAAGGAAACATTTCTCGCAGCTCCTGCACCAATCCAGGGGACCTTGGCCCCAATATCTTCTGGATGCCAAATGTTCACTGGATGAATTCAAGGAGGAAAAAGCTCTGGGTGGCAACCTCCTAATGCGACTTGGGTTTTCACTGGCTGGGAAGTTTTCCTTGTATCATTTTAAGTTCAAGTTTAGGTGATCAGTCCTACAGGAAAAAAATCTGCTCAGTTTAGTAGTGATTGACTTAGAAACTGTGCAATGGGGAACTTGGAAAGATAAAATCTGTTTAGAAGCTGGCAAGAAAAATAAACATGTCAGGTGTAACGTATCAAAAAGGGCAGTGGGAAAGATATTCTGAATAAATGATGGGGTAGGCCAGCCTGGAAGAAGAACTCATAAGGTGAAAAGGGTCAGTAGCACTGAGGTTCCAAATGCAAAGGGACATGGTGGCCAATATTTTCTTAGTCTCTCCTTATCCAAGGCATCTCAGAGCTCTCTCCTAAGCATATTCTTGATTTTTGAAATAGTGTAGACCTTTGAAAAAACTGCAATGGTCAATTCAGGGTGTAGAAATGCCATAGAGAAAATAAGGTGCACAAGGAAATTAATGGAAGCTTTGTTGGTAATTGCACTGAGTGTAACACCATTTTCTGGGTCAGCTGTGCAGAGTTTGCATCCTAAGACTGCGCTGATGGATGATTTATTTTTAAATAACCTTATTTTAATAATTTTAGTTTTCCTATCTTAATAATTTCCTTTTGATTTTTAATTTTCCTCAGTTTTGTGCCCGAATTTCGTGGCCAGCAACCACCGCTGCTGCTTTCCAAGTGAGCCAAAGCCCCGTGAAAAACGCTGAGCTGTACAATCAAAAGGAAAATGAGGCTGAGGGGCTCGTTTTCTTTCGGGTTTTCTAGGATTCCAGACTCTTCCCAGACGAATAGCAGGCACCAGATGAGCCCAGCAGCGCAGCTCTGTGGTGAGGAATATTGCTTAAGGGCAACAGCACAACCTGGTGGTTTATGGTTATTCGAATGCATCAGACCAGGTATCTGCACAAGGACTCCCAGGAATTTCCTTTGCCCAGGAAACAACTCACTGCCTGTGCAGAACTGCTGCTGCTTTTCATTAATTCATTTGTAAGATACCTTTTTACCTGAGCTTTTCAGAATAAATAGAATAGACCAGGCTGCCAGGGCATGTGCAAAAAGATAAAGGAGGAGGTCCTGCTCAGCATCTCTGATTCTGAACCCCTGAGGCACCGTTTGTGCTGGATATGGCTGGATTTTTGTTCCAAGGTAACAGCTAGAGGTGTTTAACTAAAAAGAAAAGCTTGCAACGTGCACTATGCAAAATTTTGGAAAAAA